>CM077177.1:585000-637500 GCA_039654105.1 Coreius guichenoti | reverse complement strand
GAGCGAATGCTGACAGAAATTTAATGTTTGAATTATTCCTTCAAAGAAATCTTGTTCAGGGTGAAGAAAACATTTCTTTAGATTAACCTTTACCTGGAAGGCAGTCCATTCCTCTCAACAGAGTGTAAAAATAAAGGTGAAGCTGCATCCGAGTACATGAGCAAACCCATGAGCCATTTCAGACTTGATGTTGGACACGAACATATCAAGCTCCTGGTCACTCATTGTACCGTATGAGTGTGACACAGACCTCAAACTCCCTCATCCTACGAAACACTGCTCTTTCACTAACTCCTAACAGTTTAGCAGTGTAACTTTTGGCACTCTAGCGGTTAATAAACAAAACTGCATGCGTCTTGCGGAAGAACTCTGTAGCCGGAGCTACTTCTCTCTGTTTATGTCTATGGCGAGTCACGCAGGTACTGTGCTCCTCCGCAGCGATGCGACCCCAACCGGACTAAAATAGTCCCAATATAAGCAGTTAATATATGTGTACTGGAGTGATTCAGGATAAGATAAAAACACGGTTTGGAAAATGGATTCATGATGTACTCACTCACTATATAAATTTAGTAAATTTTGAGCACAAACAGAAAGTTACATAGAGTTGCTTTAAACTAAATGAAATCACAGAGAGATGTGCAGCTTGTACCGGAGACCTCTACGCCGAACTCGAGCACTTCTCACCGGCTGTTTAAGGTTAACTGTTAGTGGTCGTGTGATCGAGACACTCAGCAAGTAAACACTTTTGTGAGCTCTGGTCATTTCGCTTTTGGCCTAAAATCTAGTACTGCCACCTTGTGTTGACATTGTGAAACTGCACAATTTGTAAAACTATGCGTGGCGGGCCACATATAATATATTTTAATAGACAAGCTGCGGGTCGTTTGAAATTCATCCCCCGGCCGCATTTGGACAGCCCTGGCACACAGTGTGTAGTGAGAGTAACAAGTGCACTTAAGAGTCACTGTCATTCCAGTCAGTAAAACACATGAAGAAGAGTTATTACTGAGAAACACGATATACTTTATTGGATGTGCTTTTTGATAATAATTATGCTGTAAACACATCTAAATAAAACAGTCTTGAAATGTGTCCTTTAAAGAAAACCCTCAAAGACACGGCACGCATAAATAATAAAGATAACAAAGTAGAAATACAAAACTATCTCGAAACTGTCATGGTTCAGGGTGCATCATCGGCTTCTCCCTGTTCTCTGTGGCCTAGTCCACACGTACACGGGTGTTTTTATAAACAGAGTTTTTCCCTCCTCCGTAAAAAAAAAAAATCACATCCACATGAAAATGCAAAAACACGCTATGAAGCGCTGTCAAGAGCATGCCAAACCAACAGGTGGCAATATAACCCTTAAACATATAGCCATGTTGGCCAATCAGAAGCCTGGAAAAAACTGTCCGCACGACACCACTGCAACCGGAGTTTCTAAAAATGTTCACCCTGGCAGAAGTTTTCAAAAAAGTTTGGCCAAACTGCATAAAAAAACATGCGGTTTTGAAAATACCCGTGTTCGTCTGGACAGGGTCTGTGTTTGTCCTGTCAGTTTCTGCAGCTCGTGACCTGGGCAATCAGCGCTGATTTTGCAGCACGGGTATGCTCAGATCACGAGCTGATTTCCCTCACCTGTTGCTTGTTCCCGGTTCCCCTTATATTCTCTGCTGTATCTGCCCCATATTGTCAGTATATCGTTTCGCGTCATGTGTTTTGTGGCATTGTTCTGTGTTGCCTGTGTCTTACCCCTGTTTGCTGCTGTGCCCAGGACGCGTAGACGAGGAGTGACAAGCTGTTCGTTACCCTCGCTGTTCTCGCTGTCCCTTACGGTGTGGGCGCTTCTTGGGTGGTCTCCACAGCCTGTGCTGTCCGCTGAGCACGTTACGGACCGCTCGGGAGCTCCCAGACATTTTATTTTGTTTATGTGTGTCATTACTTTGGAGGTTGTGTTTTTCCCAAAGTCAGTAAACTCTGTTCATGCATCCTCTGCATTTGAGTCCTCTGTTCACAGCTCTGACAGAAACATGACATCCTTTTAGTATATGACCTCACAGTTCTGGGCCACTCAAAGATAAGTGTGTTCTCTCTCTGCGGTTCCTAAAATTACCCTTATCATAGGAATACACACACACACACACACTGTTTTCTGCGGCTGTCTTGACCTCGGCTGTCATGTCATCATGCGCCGCTGAAGGCCGAAGAGTGGAGCTGGAGTATACCAACAAATCCATATGTTTGATAGCGATGGATCCTGTTCAGTTCAAGCTATTTCTAACCAAGTGAATGCAAACACACAAAGGCAGATTTTACTGTAAAGAACCAGGCAGAAGTTTAGTGAAACCTGAGTCAGGATATAACTTCACCTATATATCCATCACCTAGTGTTCATTCTTTAACCAACTCAATTGAATTATTAGCTGAAACAACACTATTTTAACTCTATTCAACCGATGGATCTGAACTGAAATGGTTAAATTCCCTCACACAGAGCGAGACCACATTAGCTGAACATCATTAGGGCACAACGGTGCTAAAGGCGCATTGACTTTATTCTCTTTTAAACCCCGAGATGCACAAAAACTCAGCTCAGCACTTTTCTTCACAACCGCTTTTGATGATGCACGTGGAAATTTGACTGATCTGTAGCAAGTTAGCTCAAAGGGGAAATATTAATAATTATTCGTAACTCATTATAATTATTCATTATAATTCATTATGAATATTTGAATCAGTTAATAAGATTAACTTGATGTAGCTACATTAACATTACAATCAATCAATCAGTTCATCCTATGAACACTCAGTATTGATTATTAATTAATTCTAAGAGAAGGGTATTTTTCATGGCCACAGAAAAATAATTCTTCCTTAGCATTTACAGTGCTTAGAGCGTGTAACAAAATCGATCATTTAAGTGACAATTTGTTTGCAGTGTAGTGGACAGCACATTCCAGGGCCCAGTTTATGGCCGGGCCCCTCTCTGCCCATAACAGTGGACAAAGGTTTGCTACATTTTGACATTTCGATCTTGATGGACTAACACAAACAAACTGTCCAACGCCATCAGATAAAGATGCTAGGACAACAGCCAGACATCTCTTAGAGGCCAAGAAGAAGACCTCTGGTACCAAGCCCAGGAAGGACAGGACTTCTCATTGGTCCACATGCAGTTTCTGCCCTTCACCCATCTAGAGACTAATCTCTAATGTCCTGGTCTGTGACTGCCATAAAAATTCCTCAGGACCTCAGCAGTAGTGGGTGAAACAAAGAAAGAGCACAATGATCCATCCAAATCCATTCATAACTATGTTTAGAAACCTTAAGAGTGATAAAAACTACACACATCCATTTCATACTTATTCAGAGAAATAAGTATTCTCAGTGACAGCTATTTGTAATGCAACAATCTTACACAGATTCAGCTGTTAATGAACAAATGAATGAACGCATGACAGTTCAATCTTTTTCCATCATGTTTGATGTCTATTTGTTTAGAATATTGCCAAGGGTATTCTGATGGTGGTTTGGAAAGTGAGAAATGCATTGGTAAACTTTAAAGACACTTTAAAGACTTCTAACTGTGTACAGTATGCAAATGAGTTCCACAGGGGAAAGAAGGGTGAGCCACATTGTGTGCCCCCTCTGATGCCAGCAGCCAATCACAGCACTGGAATGGAGAAGCGCCAAATTGCAATCTCCTCCTCGTCGGAAAGGGATAAAGGTATCCTTTCAACAGACACTCCTTGGTCTGAGTCTGTCCGGCAAGGATGAGACTGTGACAGATCACCACGTCCTGAGTATCTGGCCCAGAGAGGCAGAAGACACACAGAGACATTTGCAACAAGGTTAAGCTCAGGAGAGCAAACCTTCACTTCGAGGTTCCTTCGTCTGCGTGTTCCAGATTAAGGACCTTCTGCACCTACTTCAGGGCCTCATCTGCGTGTTCCAGATTTTAGGACCCTTTGGTGCTCCAGGAGATCAGCATCCCACAGATCTTCGTGTTCAAGGCTGTTGAAACGAATTTCAGCTTTTCCCCACTGCATTGTCACCCAGCACAACCAGTGGAAGAAGTCACCTCCATTGGACTACTTACTCAACCACGTGGAACGTAAATATCACTTAACCAAACCTCTTTCCAGAGACCTTGGCATTGTTGTATATTATCAATATATGATTTTCTAATTTACATTAGAGGTAATATAACTGATGCTAGTTAATAACAAATAATCTTTCGTTTATTTGTTTGATGCATAATAAGGTTCTTCACCTTAGTTTCAGTGAAACAACAGTTTATCTTTCCATAAGGTAACGCAACTCTTCCATAGCCACACTCAACTTAATCACATGTATTTTATGCATCTTATGCACTTTATTCCTTTATTATTCATTGTATTTATTTAGTAGTTGTGTTAGTTATTCTTGTTTATCTTTGTTAATAAAATTTATTTTATTACAATTGTGTCTTTCTTGTGCTGATAATACAGAAGAGGCTCTACAAGTTAGAAATCTCACCAATCTTTCAGATAAATCAGCTGACCAACTCTCCCCACTTTACATTCATTCTAAATGATTGGACAGCCTCCTGTTTGGAGTGTTCTCATATAGCCAAGGTAAAAGACCTTGACTAGTGTCCCAAACTAAGAGAGTGGGAAGGTGGTCATCTGATGTACTCATAACCACACCTTAAGTGACGGGTGATCGAAAAATCACAACGTCAGCGGTGACGTGAGTACCAATCACTACCTTACTTAGTATCCTTGGATGGACGAAAGTAAAATCACTACAGCAGGCAGGGAGTCAGAACCAAACATGTATTGTGCACAAGTTTTATTAACTAAATCATGAACACAACACAACACAAAAAAAAAAAAAAAAAACCTGCATACACACAAATCACACATACATGGGGTAGAATGGAAAGTGAAAGTGACTGAAAAACCAGATCAAAACAAAGGAATGAAGCTATGGAAACAGAGTCTAACACCTGGGAGAACCATCAGTTATGACAACAAGCTCCTTTGTTTGAACAAAGGGGTTTACAGCTTTGACTAACTAAACAGCGATTTTGTATATCGTACGTTACTTGCATTTGCCTGAGCAGTTGAAGAACGTCTGGACTAGGGATGGAACGATTACCGGTTTCACAATAAACAACAATAAAATGTACTGACGGTTAGTAATATAATTTAAAATTTAATTATCATTAAAACGTGCTTTGAAAACTCACAGTAAATCCTGTCCAGCCAGCATCATTCTGGCGCATACATTTATAAATCGAGGGAACAAATTAGTAAATTGTGCACACGATTTGGCCTACTATTTTTTCCTGCATGTCATGTGCGGGGCTCCGTAGCAAACACTTCAAATCTGCCGAGTCACCCACTGTTGTATAGAGAACGCAAGGCAAGTGGACTTTGACCTCAATACCAAAACTACGTCTGGGAAATAACTGGACACAAAGTTTTGAGTTGAAATATTTTATCTCACTCTCTTGAAATTAACGTTAAGCTTCCGCGAAGAAAAGTTCGCAGCAAGTGGCTTTGAGCCAAAGACGAACAGACAAGACTAGGGTGACATTTAAGGGATAATAATGTATATTTATTGTACACTTATTACACAGATTTTTTTTTTTTACCACATAAATAATTACGGGGACATTGAATTGGGGTTCTAATGTTTTAAATCTTACCTGTTTATAAATCCATTTTGTACAGTATACAAAAAACAATCGTCCAGACAAGATGATCACAAGAAGTTATAGTAATAATTATAGTAGTATTAATAGTAAAGTCCTCTGATTTCATTTTTAAAACAATCAAAAACAGAGACGCAAGACGCAAGTTGCATTTGAATGAAACGAGAGAGCGCGTCCGTTGTGATACGTGGATGTGCGCTGTTATAATGCATTGCTATTGACGACGGCCATTATAAGGAAGGAAATCCCACAGAATAGAATCTTGCTTAAAAAAGTGCATAGAGCTGCTTGTTTTATTTGTTGTTTGTTGATTTTCAAATATAAAACTTGTTGAAATGTTTTTAGTGTGTGCATCTGTTCTTTTTGAACACTTTCATCTCATTTGAACAAAACCGTGATAATATTGATGATCGTGATAATTTGGGTCACTATAATCGTGATATGAAATTTTCATACCGTTCCATCCCTAGTCTGGACATACTGTCGCAGGAGAAAGTCTTGATAGTTCGGTCCGATGGTGTTGCAGTTGCAATCGATTCCTTCCGTGTTGAGAGAAGAAGATATGATGAACTGGTTAGATATGATGGTTAGTTCGACTCCGTCATGGTAGGAAGCTGCACATGGATCGATAGGTGTGTAGGCCTGCCAGCCGGCTTGGCCAGGTGGGAGCCAGCAGATGCCAGTCGTAGGTCCAAGAGAGAAGAACTAGATCTGTGCGGGGGGCTTTTTTAACCTCTGAGGATAGCCTCTTCTCCTAGGGGTCAGTGAGCCAATCGTACTTAGGCTTTCGGAGGGAATGTTTTACGACCCTTTGTCTTCTAGAAGGGCATTTGAATATGTAATTTGATTGAGTGCTTAAGAGAAGAACCTTCAAGATTCTAATAATACTAATGTGGCACAGAGTTATCTAAATGTAATGTAAATTAACAAATGGGGAATGAGTTCGTAGAGACCAAACATGCGATACACATGATTTTCATTAACCATAGTATGCAATTCTGAAACAAATCCAACAGAGATTGAATTAATACATAGACCAAACCCTATAAAAGAAAAATCATGAGATGGATATAGGTGGTTATATATAGGCTATATGGGTTTAAGATGGTTTATTTGTACTTTTCAAAAATAATTAAGTGAGAGTCACAACTCTCTGCAAATTCCTTCTGGTCATAAACCTTATCAGTCTCCATGTGTCCTGTAACCAGAGGCCCGGTGTTAGCTGCACTAGGGATGTTAGTTGCAGTTTTGGGGGATGGTTCACAACCTTTTGTTGGGAGAGTGAGTTTGCTGGATTATTCATTAAATATAATTAATAAATAATTGTGTCTGATTTGTCTCAGTCGTTACAGATCCTTGACGCGATTACGGACAGCAACACAAATTTTATTCTGCGCTAATTTGATCTAATATTTCATGTTTCTTTAATGTTGTAGATTTATGTAGCAAATAAGAGTTTATCAAATTATTGTCTATATTTTGAGACAAATTAGACAATAATGGAAGAATATGTATTGGTATGGTATTTGGGGTAAAAGGCACAATATTTAATATGATAATAAACAGCGGCTGACTTTAACATTTGTTGACATGACATGGTTAGATTCAGATGGAAATATCATATATTAGATTGGGTGTCCACCTTAGAGATAATCACCATATTTATAATGAAACCATCAGATTGAAAAACATATAATAAAATATCATTTATTTGTTAGTACTGTAAATCTGTATTAAATTATTATGGGATCTCGTTCAATGCTTTCAGAATATTTACTTTTTAAATCATTTAGTTTCTGTATTTTTAAAATGAACATATTTTAGTAACTATATTTATTGAACAAAAATGAATTCTTTTACTTATCAAAATAAACTGCAAACTTTGCTAGCATGATTGTTTTGAACATGTATTAACTTAGACTTGATGTAGGGAGTATTTACTCCAGAGTTACACGCCTGTGTTTCTGAGGAAGACTCTGGGGTTTATAGACTCAGGATGAGATCCATGAGGATTATGGCATACAACATTCAGAGATCCTGCATCATTCAGACATCAAGAATCAGCAGATGAACCTCAACAATGGTGACAATCAAACGCTTCATGCCGCAGTGCATGCTGGGTGCCAGCATAGTACAAAACTCCCAGCATGCACTGCGGCATGAATAAATGATGCAGCTGAATGGTCTTATTTGCTGTTATTTTTCCTGTTGGTTATTATCCTAAAATTGTCTAATAATTGGTCTTATTGTGTAAAGTGCTTTTTAATCTTCTTCTATTCTGTAATTAAATAAACGTGTTGTTTATTGATCTGTTGTATGAAAGCAATATGAGAGTGTGAGTGTTGCTGTCAGTCATGTGATCATCACGGTCCAATCACAGCCACCGCACTGATATTCAGATCAACAGCACTCTCACTCATGAGATATGGATTAAATATTGGAAACTGATGAAAGCAGGAAGATCCAGACCTACAGGAGTGACGTTTACTGACTATTGACCGCTAAGATCCTCAGAGAGGAAGAACAATAGAAGAATGGAAAGAGTGTGTGAGTGAAGGAGGTTGTGAATGTGTGTAGATGTGTGCTAGTTACAGGATCAGAGAATGACACCGTTCCTCTGTCATAGTCCACACACACTCTCACACGATCAAGATCCTGATCAACAGGAAAACCAGAACCTAAATACAGTCCGAACTGATGATACCACACACTCCAGACATCAGTGTTGAAGAAACCCTCTCCCTTCCTCTGGTTTGATGCTGTAGTTACTCCAAGAATCCAGACTGAACCTTCTTTAACCTCCACATCCCAGCTGTGTGTTCCTGAGTTAAAACCCTCTGAACCCAGAACACAGAGACACCAGTCAAATCTCTCTGGATTATCAGGAAGAGGTTGATAGTTCCCACTGTATCTCACACTGGTCAGATCATCAGACAGGACGAGAGATGGATGAGCCGTGTTTGGATCCAGAATCACAGGAGCTGATGAGACACAATCAACAGATGCTTTTATTCTGATCTTCATATCATGATCAAGACTGAACCCACACAGATTATTATGAATTATGATTTTGTTGATCAAACACATTTCCTCTGATCTCTGTCAGCGCTGTTATTAGTTTCCAGTGTTGGGAAGGTTACTTTGGAAATGTAATAGGTTACAGATGTCATATACAAGTCATGCCAGTTAGTCCCTCTGACACTAACCTGCCCAATTCACTGTCTTAAAAAACTGTGGCACTGCAAAAAAATGTCATTTTCCAGCACAAATATCTAAACATTCCTAAATCCAGATACATCTACTGGAGAAGCAAAATGACTGAAGATATTAAGTCTTGCTGTTTAAAATGTAATAGTAGTGTAACTATTTCAATTACTTTATTAAAGTAATGTAACTGATTACTTTTGACTAGTTTTCTAAATTTCTAATGAATGTTGTCAACTGTTAATTATTTTCAATCATTTAAACCAGGCAGGGTTAACCTTACAGTAGTAACACTGATCACTGTCAGACTTTCACAATCCTTCATCACTCAAATTAAGATTATAATCATTTACCTTTAAAGCACAGCCACCACAAAATCAGACTTTAGCAACTCTTTTTACTTTGAGATCGTTCTGAGGCTAAATACAGATTAAAATTTTATTAAGATTTAAAGATATTAAAAAATAAAGCATATACAAAAACCCAAATAGGAAATAAAACAGTTATGGAATAATCATGGTGTGGCAAGCGGGAGTAGGCCATGCCTTTCCTGCTTTATTTAATGACTGCTTACAGTTACTGTAACTGTCAGGTTCAACATTGAAACCTTCGATACGATTGCATTTTAATAGTTGGCAATAGTTGGCAAACATATTTTGCACTGAACTGTTATATTTGTTAACTTTTCTGATTTCTGGATGAAATGATTTTACATTTCCAGCACTGGAACGCATTTTTATCACTTATGGTGGCAACTCTCAGACGGGTTGTAGCCTAAAGCTTTCAGGGCGATGTGGATCGATGTGATTAATGACGTGATGCGCTGCAAACTCAAACAAGAGAGCCAATCAAAAGCATAATTACTAAACTAAAGCAACAAATTTATATTATTCGACATATCCTATTGAGACTTTTCTCTATAACCCCCCCCCCCCCAACCAGAAGTTGTCATTGAGGCACTAAAGGACTTTTTTCGGGATTTTCGGGAGGAGATTGGAGCTTTAGCTTTAATTTCTACATTTCCATAACTGTTTATTTCACACCAACATAATGAATTGTTCTGCATCTGCGAGAGTGTGGGTGGGCTTTTGATATTGCGGCTCTACTTCCTGCTCTCTACTGCGCAGACTCCGGTCCCGAGGTCACTACTGCGCAGACTCCGGTCCCGAGGTCACTACTGCGCAGACTCCGGTCCCGAGGTCACTACTGCGCAGACTCCGGTCCCGAGGTCACTACTGCGCAGACTCCGGTCCCGAGGTCACTACTGCGCAGACTCCGGTCCCGAGGTCACTACTGCGCAGACTCCGGTCCCGACGTCACTACTGCGCAGACTCCTGTCCTGAGGTCACTACTGCGCAGACTCGGTCCCGAGCTTTAGCTTTAATTTCTACATTTCCATAACTGTTTATTTCACACCAACATAATGAATTGTTCTGCATCTGCGAGAGTGTGGGTGGGCTTTTGATATTGCGGCTCTACTTCCTGCTCTCTACTGCGCAGACTCCGGTCCCGAGGTCACTACTGCGCAGACTCCGGTCCCGAGGTCACTACTGCGCAGACTCCGGTCCCGAGGTCACTACTGCGCAGACTCCGGTCCCGACGTCACTACTGCGCAGACTCCAGTCCTGAGGTCACTACTGCGCAGACTCTGTCCCAAATCTGCGCAAGATGTCAGCACCATATTTGGACCTCCGGAGGCTTCACTTTAATTCAGTGGAAGAGAATGAAGTTGCGTCGTCCATATTTTTTTACGGTCTATGGTTTACTCCATTATTTACCGCCCAAAGCCAGTCTTAAACCAGACGCTAATCTGCGCTGCTCTTGGTAGATTGTGTTGGTCATGATGGAAATGGTCGGCTGTGTCTGTGTTCTTTAATGTGTGTCGTCAGTAGATCACACGCTGAACTTTACACTCCCATCGGCGCTTTTATGGGATTATATTTTATATTATATCTGGGTATGCTCTTTGATACCAATCTTTTATTAGAAAGCCACGTTTCTAGCATCTGTAAAACTGCATTCTACCATCTTAAAAATATATCTAAATTACGGCACATGCTTTCAATGCAAAATGCTGAACAGTTAGTTCATGCGTTCATGACCTCAAGGCTAGATTATTGTAATGCTCTACTGGGTGGTTGCCCTGCTCGCTTAATAAATAAACTGCAGCTTGTCCAAAACGCAGCAGCTCGAGTTCTTACTAGAACCAGGAAGTATGACCATATTAGCCCGGTTCTGGCAACACTCTATTGGCTCCCTATTAAACATCGCATACATTTTAAAATCTTGCTGATTACTTACAAAGCACTAAATGGTTTAGCTCCCCAGTACTTCAGCGAGCTCTTAACGCATTATACTCCATCACGTCTATTGCGGTCTCAAAATTCTGGCCAGTTGATAAAAAGTTGATCCTTTTCCTATTTAGTACCTAAACTCTGGAACAGTCTTCCTAGCATTGTTCAGGAAGCAGACAAACTCAGTTTAAATCTAGACTAAAAACACATCTCTTTACTATGGCATACACGTAAAACATTTTTAATTTATATTATTCAAATCAGTTAAATGATTGTTTTAGGCTGCATTAACTAGGTCAGTCGGAACCGGGAACACTTCCCATAACACCTGATGTACTCGTTACATCATAAAAAGAATGGCATCTACGCTAATGTTAGTCTCTCTGTTTATCCCGAGGTTTACTGCAGTCGGCCGGATCCGGGCCGTATCCAGACCAGATGGTGGACCTTAGCCTGGACATGACGAACGCATCCCTGAAGTGTCTGCAGAGACCGTGTCAATTAAACTCCCCCCTGTAAATGCCGCATTGACACGACATCCTCATTAAACCCGTTCCAGGCGTGACGACTCCAATCTTTCGAATAATCCTACGAATATCTATTGATCTAATATGACTTCTGACCTGTAATGTTGCCAGAATCATAATCATACACTATTTGTTCGTCGGCCAGAGGAGAACTGGCACCCCGACTGAGCCTGGTTTCTCCCAAGGTTTTTTTTCTCCATTCTGGCCCTGAAGGAGTTTTGGTTCCTTGCCACCATCGCCTTTGGCTTTTGGCTTGCTCAGTTGGGGACACTTAAATTTCAACTATATTACTGATCTGCCCGCATTGAAACTATATGATAATTGAAATGAGCTAGATGACATCACCTCTCTCTCTCTCTCTCTCTCTCTCTCTCTAAGGTCTTCTGCAGTCAGACTCACTGTTGTGGACGATGTCCTGCATCTTCTTCCAGACTCTGAACGGCAGGTTGCCCAAGTACCGTGGCACATGAATCAAAGCTCCAGAAGCCATCTGTGGATCCGGCTGTGAGCTCTGGACTCTGGAAGAACATTCAGGAGTCAGAACTGCAGTGGCTTTGGATCAGAACCAGAGAGACCAGAGACAGGAGCAGATCACTCACCTTTCCATTGAGACTGGAAACTCCTGCAGAACAAACACACCATTTATCATCAAGAACTCAATCAATGAACCAATGATCTGAAATCAGACCTTCAGAAAGCAGACGTCACTGGCTCTCATCATCTCCTCCATGTCTTTGATTGTGTGTGAAAGAGCTGAGATGTGTGTGTTCATCTCCTCCAGCTTCTCCTTCATCATCTGCTTCTTCTGCTCCTCTTCCTCCCTCAGTTCAGTGATTGTAGCTTCTTCTTCATCTCTGAGAAACTGATGAAGCTTCTCAAACTGCTGTTTAATCTGAAGCTCTGTGTGCTCAGCTTGAGACTGAAATCAAATCACATTCACTTCAATCATCTCAATCCACACACATCAACACTTCACATCATTCATATCAGAGAGAAACTCCGACACCTGACATATAACGGATCCAGAAGCAGACGCTGCTCGTCATTTACAGAAATAATCAACTTAAATATATTAAATCATAATTGTATACAGTGCATCCGGAAAGTATTCACAGCACATTTTGTTATGTTACAGCCTTATTCCAAAATGGATTGAATTCATTATTTTTTTTCCTCAATTCTACAAGCAATAGCCCATAATGACAACGTGAAAGAAGTTTGTTTGAAATCCTTGCAAATTTATTAAAAATAAAAAACAAAACAAATCACATATACATAAGTATTCACAACACTCAAAATTGAGCTCAGGTGCTCCTGTTTCCACTGATCATCCTTTAAATGTTTCTACAACTTGATTGGAGTCCACCTGTGGTAAATTCAGTTGATTGGACATGATTTGGAAAGGCACACACCTGTCTATATAAGGTCCCACAGTTAACTGTGCATGTCAGAGCACAAACCAAGCCATGAAGTCCAAGGAATTGTCTGTAGACCTCCGAGACAGGATTGTATCGAGGCACAGATCTGGGGAAGGGTACAGAAAACTTTCTGCAGCATTGAAGGTCCCAATGAGCACAGTGGCCTCCATCATCCGTAAATGGAAGAAGTTTGGAACCACCAGGACTCTTCCTAGAGCTGGCCGCCCGGCCAAACTGAGCGATCGGGGGTGAAGGGCCTTAGTCAGGGAGGTGACCAAGAACCGATGGTCACTCTGACAGAGCTCCAGCGTTTCTCTGTGGAGAGAGGAGAACCTTCCAGAAGAACAACCATCTCTGCTGCACTCCACCAATCAGGCCTGTATGGTAGAGTGGCCAGAAGGAAGCCACTCCTCAGTAAAAGGCCACCTGGAGTTTACCAAAAGGCACCTGAAGGACTCTCAGACCATGAGAAACAAAATTCTCTGGTCTGATGAAACAAAGATTGAACACTTTGGCTTGAATGGCAAGCGTCATGTCTGGAGGAAACCAGGCACCGCTCATCACCTGGCCAATACCATCCCTACAGTGAAGCATGGTGGTGGCAGCATCATGCTGTGGGGATGTTTTTCAGCGGCAGGAAATGGGAGACTAGTCAGGATTGAGGGAAAGATGAATGCAGCAATGTACAGAGACATCCTTGATGAAAACCTGCTCCAGAGTGCTCTGGACCTCAGACTGGGGTGAAGGTTCATCTTCCAACAGGACAATGACACTAAGCACACAGCCAAGATAACAAAGGAGTGGCTACGGGATAACTCTGTGAATGTCCTTGAGTGGCCCGGCCAGAGCCCAGACTCGAACCAGATTGAACATCTCTGGAGAGATCTGAAAATGGCTGTGCACCGACGCTCCCCATCCAACCTGATGGAGCTTGAGAGGTTCTGCAAAGAAGAATGGGAGAAACTGCCCAAAAATAGGTGTGCCAAGCTTGTAGCATCATACTCAAAAAGACTTAAGGCTGTAATTGGTGCCAAAGGCACTTCAACAAAGTATCGAGCAAAGGCTGTGAATACTTATGGACGTGATTTTTTTTTTTTTTTTTTTTTTTTGCATTTTTTAAAAAAAAAAAAATTTACTAAGATTTCAAGCAAACTTCTTTCACGTTGTCATTATGGGGTATTGTTTGTAGAATTGAGGAAAAAAAAATACGATTTGAATCCATTTTGGAATAAGGCTGTAACATAACAAAATGTGGATACTTTCTGGATGCATTGTATAGTGATCCTATAGCTGTGATGAAAATGACTCTTGACTCTGTTTCCTCACCTTGATGTGTTGAGCTGTTTTCTCAAACTCTCCTTTAATGTTTTCATTGCGTTTAAGTTTCTTCTGTAAGGACTTCAGTGCTGTATTGAGCTCCTCCTAGAATTGAACAAAAACTACTTCACTACTCACTAATCCTAAATGTGTGCGCACTACCGAGTATGGGTTACCATTGGCCTGTGTCACTTTCACTTACATGTGAAACAAGAGACATTTGTCTTACCTTATATGATGAAACCACTTCACTGATGGGTCTGAATGTGTGACTGACGTGTTTCTGTGAATCTCTGCACACTAAACACACAGGCTGTTTGTCCTCCAGACAGAAGAGTTTGAGTTTCTCACTGTGTAAACTGCAGATCTCTTCAGACTCTGATGAACGCGTCTCATTTATCTTCCTTAAGAACGACTCACACAAGTTCTTTAACACAAGATTAGTTGGAGGGTGTTCTCTTGAGGATCTTCTCCTGCAGACGGGACACTCCTGAGTGTTTTTGGTTCTCCAGAACTGTTGAAGACACTCTTTACAGACACTGTGACTACATGATAAAAGAACAGGAGCCTTGAAGATTTCACAGCACACGGGACAAGAAAGCTCTTCAGCAGAAACATTTAGTGAAGCCATTTTCACTGTTTGAGCTCCAGCAATACAAATACATTTACTTTCACTTTCTGAATGACGGTTTTAAAAATGAGAATCACAATGATCAAAAATCCTTCTTGAAAGTGTTTCTGTTCATTCTCCGCTGATCGCTGATTCTTTATTGCTTTTGTCAAGAGAGAAGAGAGTCAGTACGGCAGAAGAGAGAAATAATAAGTCTGTCTCTTCCTGTAAGTGTTGTAAGAGGGTGGAGTTTATGATCACATTTGAGTCAAAGAACAACATCAGGATTTCTTCAGGGTAAAGTTTAACAAAGCTTTATTTATAAAACCTTGAATCAAACACTAAAGAACAATGAAAAAACACAAATATTGACAATAAAAATACTCAAAGACACTTTATTTGTGTTTTATTTATTGCTCTTTATTTGTATGTAGTTTATTTGTTCAAGTATCCAATGAAAAGACTAATCAGACAAACAGATTTAAATTGCCATTTAATATTTATACTGTGTTATTAATGTGAGTATATTAGTACTGTGAACTTATTTTATTTGAGTCCACAAAAAAGAATGTTTCTTAAAATAAAAGTAAGTGTAACGTTATGCTCCACGGAAGACAAAGATGATGATGATGATGATAAAAATAGAACAAGATTTATTAAGTAATTCAAAACAGAAATCCAAACTATGAAACAGCGTGCATGGCACGAACAGCGTACTCAACAAACTACACAAACAATACCGGACAATGAATGAGAACTCAAGAGGAACTTAAATACACAGTGATGATGAGACAATGACAAACAGCTGTGATGATTAATGAGTGTCCATGACAACTAACAAATGGCAGGAAACTAGGAACAATGGAAACAAGTGACTGACGAAAGCAAACTAAAAGTCCTTGAAAATGAAACAGACAGGACATATACGTGACATTACGTCCCCTCCTGGAAGAGAACAGGGAAAACAGGAAAGGTGAGGGAGGGATGGTGGGAGTTTGGGAGGTGGGCGAGGAGAAGGCAAAGGGCTGGTAAACATAGGCAGACATACAACAAAGACTTCATGGCTTGGTTTGTGCTCTGACATGCACAGTTAGCTGTGCGACCTTATATAGACAGGTGTGTGCCTTTCCAGCCAGCAAATGCAGAGCCAAGGGAATGGCTGGCTTGGTGGAGCGTGCAGAAGAGGAAGACGAAGGCTCTGTGAAGGACAGGGATGGTGGTGATGACAAACTCTGTGAAGGACAGGACTGGTGGCAAAGTCAAACTAGGGCTGGACAGGACCAGCGGTGGCGAACATACATTTATCCAGGAGCGGACCAGCGGCACAGAAGGTTCGTGGGTGGGAAGGGTGTGAAGCACTACATCTGACTCCCAGTCAGTCAGGCTTTCCTCCTCCTCTATCACCAATATTCCCACCGGCATAGATTTAGCTCACATACCTGGTCAGCCAGGACCTCTGGCTTAGCTTCCGGGACAGACTTGGCTCTGTCTCCACTGTGGGCTTTTGCTCAGGCTTGGTGTCTGTAGCGGCAGCAATACTGCTAGCAAATCAAGGCAATTGATATGCCACTGCAGTCAAGGTCCTATCCAGGAGTCCAAGGTTGGTGGCAGAGGCATCTGTTGAGACAACAACATGCCTGGACACGTTTTAGGGGGATTCCTGTCCAAGGTCTGACCACTCTGCAAAAGGCCGGTATGATTGCCACCCAGTGTGTGCCATATAAAGCAATCCTAATATGAAGAAATTCAAGCGACCGCGGTTGCCATATGCCCCAGGATCCTCTGAAACAGTTTCAGTGGAACCGCTGTCCTGCCCTTGAACAAATTCAAGCAGTTTAGCACTGACTGAGCACCCTCATGAGACGTGCTGTCATGTTGACCGAGTCCAACTCCATACAGAGAAAAGAGTTTGCTCTTTTCCCAGTTGACCAGAAGCCCCAGATGGCTGAGCACCAGGTCCGTGTGTTCGCACAACTGATCTCGCGAGTGGGCCAGGATGAGCCAGTCGTCAAGAAACTTGAGGATGCGAATACCCACCTCCTTTAGAGGGGTAAGGGCAGCCTCTGCGACCTTCGTGAAGATGCGGGACGACAGGAACAGCCCAAAAGGGAGGACCTTGTACTGATATGTCTGTCCCTTGAATGCAAAACGTAGGAACGGTCTGTGTCAAGGGAGAATTGAGACATGAAATTACACATTCTTAAGGTTGATCGCTGTGAACCAATCTTGGGGGCGAACACATTTGAAAATGCATTCGAAAACGTATTTCTGCTTTAACATCTTGAACGGAAGCTTGTGAAGGGCCTGATTCAACAAACACAGATCAACGATCCACTGTAACCCACCACCTTTCTTTGGTACAATGAAGTAGGGGCTGTAAAACCCTGACCTCATGTCGGCTGGAGGGACCAACTCTACGTCCAAGAGTGGGGTCTGAGTGTGTGGTGCAACAATTACCTGGCTCTACGGTTCCCATGAGGGAATGGCAGGAGACACGTGAGAAGGCATCGCATCCCTGAACCACAGACTCCTGCTTACTGGCGATAGAAGAGGGGGCTGAGTAGCAAGCGTTGCTCACTGTTAACCGAGCCCTCTTGGGACCCAGACATTGAGGAAATTGCTCTTTTGTTAAAAAAGTTGGTACAAAAAATAACAAAGGATTCTCCACTCTGCCCTCCTCTGAAGAGCAGGTCCCTCCATCTCTGGGTCGCCTTTCTCAGGAACGGCGCTTTGCCTGACGCTTGGAGAGGGGCTGCGTTGCCTTCCTGCAGCCAGCTCCACATTGCGGCCTTGGCGAACGCTGCTGCAGTGGCCACCCTGGAGCAGAGGTAGAGGCCACAGTGGGATGCCCTTGGCGATGAGTAGGCTGAGGGACTGCTGCAGGTGGATTGGTGGAAGCAGCAGCAGACCGTCGGGGCAGGATGTGTTTTATCGCCTCCGTCTGCTTCTGTACTGCCGAGAACTGCTGGGCAAACTTTTCAACAGTGACGCCGAAGAGGCCGGACTGGGAGATGGGGTAGTCAAGAAAGCAAACTTTGTCGGCTTCCCTCATCTCAGCCAGGTTCAGCCAGAGATGGCGCTTCTGGACCACAAGTGTGGACACCATCTGCTCAAGAGGCCGCGCAGTGACTTTCGTCACCCAGCGGGTGAGGTCCTTCGCTGTACGCAGCTCCTGCATCAACCCTTGGCCTGGTAGGTGGATTGTCCAGCAGCGCTGTAATCCTTGGCCACGAGAGTGGCTGAGAACTTACAGGCCCTGGATGGGAGGCGTGGGCAACCCTGCAAAGCTGCATCGCAACTGCACGCTCCATCTGGGGAATCTCCACGTACCCTTTGGCTGCCCCATCATTGAGGGCAGTGAGATGGGATGGTGTTCTGTTAAGTACTGCGTGTGCGGGGCGGGTGCGGGCAGAAAAAGGTGCCTTCCATGACTTCATGACCTTCTCATGCACTTTCGGGAAGAAAGGCAACACTGTTTAGCAACACCCGCCCCAAGAAACTAATCATCCAACCTTGAGCATTCGGGACACGGTGGAGGGTTCCACTCGAGCAGCCCGGGAAAGCGTGGCCGTCAGTAGCGAAAGAAGCTCTCTGCTGGGCGGAAGAACTAGATTGAGGGATAGCAGAGGGGACTCCACCTTTCTCAAGGTACTCGAGTCTTGATCTCAGTGTCGCGATGGTCATCTTCCTGCAGTGGGTACACGACTCATTCACGAATGCTGTCTCAGCGTGCTTTATGGCCCAGACACGTGAGGCAGTGATCGTGGCTGTCAGCTGGGGCCAGGTAACGACTGCATCCAGAAACACACGGGTGGAATGACATCTTGAAAAAGAAGCAACGTCATACACGTGTTTACTCTTTTGGGGAACGAAGCTAGCGCACAGGGAAAAGGTCGTCTTCACAGTGTGTAGAAATGCTCTTTTAGAGAGTGCACAGTGTGCAAAGTTCTCCCAGGAAGGTGACCACCGCTGACGCACCGTCACACCAACACTTGCTGAACTTCTTCCTGGTTCTCTTTACCACACGAGAGATGAATGCAGAGCCAGAGTCCTGCACGGGTCCTGATTGGTAAACCCGCACCCGCCCTGCACCCGCAGTACTTAACAGAACACCCAACCCGTTATTAGACAGCAGCACTAATTTAATTACAGTGTTGGGCAAGCTACTCTGAACTCTGAAACTGTAGCTTTACAAGCTCCAAGCTACTCATAAGTTGAAGTAATTAAGTTACATTCAAGCTACGCTTCTGAAAAAGTAGTTAGCTACACTACAAGTTACTATCAAAAGGTAGACATTGTCACAATGACATTGTTATAAATAACTGAATAATTGTTAATGAAGAATGTTATAAGTAAAATATTTGGGGTTGAGAAAAACATAATGCAATGAAATTTTGATTTCAAAGAGTATAGGGTGAATTCAGGTTGATTGGGACACTTTTTTCCCAGTCATTTCAATGGCAAAAATTGTCTGGATCATTTGATTTTGTAAACTATCGGATACACACAATACTCAAATATAGCCTATATCCCAAACTGGCTGTCAAATGTACCATCTACAAATGTAACATCAGTGCAAGAACAAAATGTATGCAACTTAAATTAAATACTCAGAATCAGTCAAAAAATGCAGGTTAAACTCACAGAACATGCAGAGATGGAGCGTGCTGCATTTACTTTGAACAGAACCGCTCTGAGACGCCAATCATGAGCTGCTCGCGTGAACACTGTGCGCTTTGCTTGGAATCCCGCTGCAATCAGCCTTTGCCATGTGATAAGTGCACTAATATATCATGATTTTATGTTATGCTTTATTTTAAACCACAGCTCTTGATTCTCTGATTGATTTAGCCATCCGAGTGGATTCTCGGCTGCGACTTCGAGACCAACTCGCACTACAAGCCTTGGTTCCTGAGATGGTGAGTCAGTCTGCTGCTACTTCCAGCGATACGGTCGGCCCCTCGTTCAGTCCTGAGCCCATGCAGGTGGGCAGAGCTCATCTGTCCCGGGAGGAGAAGGAGAGACGTCGGGTTCACGGACTCTGCTTATATTGTGGAGGGGCGGGACACATCGCCATTCAATGCCCGGTAAAAGTCAAAGTCTGTCAGTAGGGAAGAGGTTACTGACGGGCAGTATTGCTTTTGGAAAAACCTCCCTTGTCGCCACTCTCCTTCCTGTTAAACTGCAGTGGACTGGATCTCATCATGCTTGTCAAGCATTAGTGGACTCAGGAGCTGAGGGGAATTTTTTGGACCTCAATCTTGCCCGCAAACTCAAGATTTCGGTGGTCTCACTCACCCACCCGATCTCGGTCAGAGCCCTGGGCGGTCAGTCTCTCCCGTCCATTAACCATACTACAGGGCCGGTGAGTCTCATCACTTCGGGTAATCACATGGAGGAGATTCGTTTTCTTATAATAGATTCTCCCACGGCTCCTGTTGTCCTTGGTCATCCCTGGCTCTCGCTTCACAACCCTCACATAAACTGGCGTCAGAATAGTGTATTGTCATGGAGTCAGTACTGTCATGCCTCTTGTTTGTTGTCTGCGTGCTCTTCTGTGTCTTGTTCTGTGTTGCAGGATAAACAGGCGGATCTGTCAAACGTGCCCAGTGAGTACAATTCAAGAAGAATTGGCTAAACTCGTTAAATCATCAAAATCAACAACATGTATGCTCGACCCTATACCGACTAAACTACTAAAAGAGATGCTTCCAGAGGTCATAGATCCTCTTCTTAATATCATTAATTCATCCTTGACAATAGGATATGTACCGAAAACTTTTAAGTTGGCTATTATTAAACCACTTATTAAAAAAACGCAACTTGATTCTACAGAATTAGTCAATTACAGGCCAATCTCAAATCTACCCTTTCTGTCAAAAATACTAGAAAAGGCAGTGTCCTCACAATTATGCTCCTTTTTAGAAAGAAATGGTATCTGTGAGGATTTCCAGTCAGGATTTAGACCGTATCATAGTACTGAGACTGCTCTCATTAGAGTTACAAATGATTTACTCTTATCATCCGATCGTGGTTGTATCTCTCTGTTAGTGTACTCGATCTTAGTGCTGCATTCGATACTATCGACCACAACATTCTTTTGAATAGACTCGAAAATTATGTTGGCATTAGTGGAATTTCATTGGCATGGTTTAAATCATACTTATCTGACCGTTATCAGTTTGTAGCAGTAAATGAAGAGATGTCACACCGAACACAAGTTCAGTATGGAGTACCGCAGGGCTCAGTGCTAGGACCGTTGCTTTTCACCCTGTACATGCTACCACTGGGAGATATTATTAGGAAGCATGGCATTAGTTTTCATTGTTATGCTGACGATACTCAGCTCTATATTTCTTCACACCCTGACGAAACTTACCAATTCACAAGATTAACGGAATGCATAGCTGATATAAAAAATTGGATGACTAGTAATTTCCTGCAACTTAATTCAGAAAAAAATGAATTTTTAATCATTGGACAAAAAAACTCCACAAGTAGTAACCTAGAATACTGTCTAACACTCGATGGCTGCTCTGTCAAGTCCTCGTCGTCAGTTAGGAACCTGGGTGTGCTCTTTGATACCAATCTCTCATTTGAAAGCCACGTTTCTAGCATCTGTAAAACTGCATTCTACCATCTTAAAAATATATCTAAATTACGGCACATGCTTTCAATGTAAAATGCTGAACAGTTAGTTCATGCGTTCATGACCTCAAGGCTAGATTATTGTAATGCTCTACAGGGTGGTTGCCCTGCTCGCTTAATAAATAAACTGCAGCTTGTCCAAAATGCAGCAGCTCGAGTTCTTACTAGAACCAGGAAGTATGACCATATTAGCCCGGTTCTGGCAACACTCCATTGGCTCCCTATTAAACATCGTATACATTTTAAAATCTTGCTGATTACTTACAAAGCACTAAATGGTTTAGCTCCCCAGTACTTGAGCGAGCTCTTAACACATTATACTCCATCACGTCTATTGCGGTCTCAAAATTCTGGCCAGCTGATAATACCTAGAATATCAAAATCAACTGCAGGCGGTCGATCCTTTTCCTATTTAGCACCTAAACTCTGGAACAGTCTTCCTAGCATTGTTCGGGAAGCAGACACACTCTGTCAGTTTAAATATAGACTAAAAACACATCTCTTTACTATGGCATACACATAAAACATTTTTAATTTATATTATTCAAATCAGTTAAATGATTGTTTTAGGCTGCATTAACTAGGTCAGCCGGAACCGGGAGCACTTCCCATAACACCTGATGTACTCGTTACATCATAAAAAGAATGGCATCTACGCTAATGTTAGTCTCTCTGTTTATCCCGAGGTTTACTGCAGTCGGCCGGATCCGGGCCGTATCCGGACCAGATGGTGGACCTTAGCCTGGACATGACGAACGCATCCCTGAAGTGTCTGTAGAGACCGTGTCAATTAAACTCCCCCCTGTAAATGCCGCATTGACACGACATCCTCATTAAACCCGTTCCAGGCGTGACGACTCCAATCTTTCGAATAATCCTACGAATATCTATTGATCTAATATGACTTCTGACCTGTAATGTTGCCAGAATCATAATCATACACTATTTGTTCATCGGCCAGAGCCAGGTACGTCTCCACCTAAGGGCAGATTATACTCGCTTTCCGCTCTGGAAAGGGAGAGGAGAACTGGCACCCAGACTGAGCCTGGTTTCTCCCAAGGTTTTTTTCTCCATTCTAGCACTGAAGGAGTTTTGGTTCCTTGCCACCGTTACTTTTGGCTTTTGGCTTGCTCAGTTGGGGACACTTAAATTTCAACTATATTACTGATCCGCCCGCATTGACACTATATGATAATTGAAATGAGCTGATGACATCACCGTTTTCACCAGAGCGGCTGTACAGCCAAATCAAATTCTGTTGCATTATTTTCCTGTTACCACTGTGAAGCTGCTTTGAAACAATTGGCATTGTAAAAAGCGCTATATAAATAAAGTTGATTTGATTTGATTTGATACTTGGACCTGAAGGAAGTGTTCAGTAAGTCTTGAGCTGCTTCGCTCCCTCCGCATCGTCCCTATGACTGTGCTATAGATATATTGCCAGGTACGTCTCCACTTAAGGGCAGATTATACTCGCTTTCCGCTCTGGAAAGGGAGGCCATGGAGAAATATATTTCTGATTCTCTGGCAGCCAAGGTCATCCGGCTTTCTTCTTCCCCTGCAGGTGCGGGTTTCTTTGTGGAAAAGAAGGACGGTTCCCTGCGGCCATGTATTGACTATCAGGGGCTGAATAGCATCGCGGTAAAGAATACCTATCCTTTGCCGTTGAGGTCTTCAGCCTTCGAACGACTGCAGGGGTCTTCTTCTTTCACAAAGTTGGACCTTCGGAATGCCTATCATTTGGTCCGTATAAGAGAAGGGGATGAGTGGAAGACCACCTTTAATACCCCCAGGGGGTACTTTGAATATCTTATGCCGTTTGTGCTTTCAAACTCCCGCGCGGTCTTCCAAGCACTCGTGAATGACGTACTGAGAGACATGGTCGATCAGTTCATATATGTCTACCTGGATGACATATTTATATTTTCTTCATCTCTCCAGGAACAGTGCATCAGGCGAGTGCTTCAGAGGCTGCTAGAGAATGGGCTTTTTTCAAGGCGGAGAAATGCGTTTTTCATGCACAGTCTGTTCCCTTTTTGGGGTACATCGTGTCGTCCGAGGGAGTTCGCGTGGATCCCGCCAAGATTCAGGCTGTGGTAAATTGGCCAACTCCAGATTCCCGCAAGGCCCTGCAGAGGTTTCTGGGCTTTGCCAATTTTTACCGGCGTATTACAGCCAGCTAGCCGCCCCTTTGACAGCCTTGACCTCCACCAAAACGGCTGCGTTTTCCAAACTCAAGAGCTTCGTTTCAGCTCCCATTCTTGTTGCCCCTGACCCTTCTCATCAGTTTGTAGTGGAGGTCGTCGCATCAGAGATGGGGGTTGGCGCGGTTCTTTCCTAGCGTTCTTCCGCGGACGACAAGATGCATCCTTGCACGTATTTTTCTCATCGATTGTCTCCTGCCGAACGCAATTATGACATTGGTAATAGAGAGTTGCTGGCAGTCAAGCTCGCCTTGGAGGAATGGCGTCATTGGTTGGAGGGTTCGGGGGTGCCCTTTATTGTCTGGACCGACCACAAGAATCTTGATCAGTCGAACTTTGTTTCTTGTTAAGCAGTGGTTCTGGTGGCCATCTATGGCTTGTGACATGCGTCATTTTGTATTGGGCTGCTCTGTCTGTGCCAGTTGTAAGACTTTCAATCGACCCCCTGCGGGTCTCCTTCAACCACTGTCGGTTCCTTCGAGACCCTGGTCCCACATTGCGCTAGATTTTGTTACGGCCCTCCCTTCATCGCAGGGTAACACGGTAGTTTTGACCATGGTGGACCGGTTCTCGAAGGCAGCCCATTTCATTCCTCTGCCCAAATTACCCTCTGCCAGAGAGACAGCGGTTGCAGTTATTGACCACGTTTTTCGCATTCATGGCCTCCCGATGGACGTGGTTTCTGACAGGGGGCCCCAGTTCGTCTCCAAATTCTGGAAAGAGTTTTGTCATTTATTGGGGGCAAATGTTAGTCTTTCCTCTGGTGGCCATCCTCAGAGTAACGGCCAGACGGAGAGGGCCAACCAAGATTTAGAGTGTATGTTACGATGTTTGGTTACACAGAACCCGTCCTCTTGGAGTCAGCAGCTCTCATGGGTTGAGTACGCACATAACTCGTTACCAGTGTCATCCACAGGCCTGTCTCCATTTCAGTGTAGCATAGGATACCAGCCACCAGTTTTTCCAAGTATGGAATCTGAAGTCGCGGTTCCCTCTGCCCACGCATTTGTTCAGAGGTGTCGACGCATCTGGAGAAGGGCCAGACTGACCCTCCTTCAAGTGGGTTCGCGCACAAAGGCCCAGGCCGATCGCCACCGGTCAAAGCCTCCCGTCTACGTCGTTGGTCAAAAAGTGTGGCTTTCATCTAAGAATATTCCTCTCCACACTGTCTGTAGTAAACTTGCTCCTAAATTCATTGGCCCTTTCACTGTCACCAAGATTCTTAGTCCGGTGACAGTCTGCCTCAAACTTCCTCCAGTGTACAGGAGAATTCATCCCATCTTTCACGTGTCAAAATTAAAACCCGTTTTTCATTCTTCCATTAATCCACTGGCCCCAGTTCCTCCACCGCCGCGAATCGTAGATGGGGAACCTGTACGTTTGGTCAAACGTATTCTGGACTCGAGGCGGAGGGGATGCGGATTCCAGTACTTGGTGGACTGGTAGGGTTTCGGTCCGGAGAAGAGGAGTTGGGTTCCTGCAAGAGACATTCTGGATCACTCCCTTATCGATGATTACAATCGCCAGGTAAGTTCCCTCAAGAGTGCCAGGAGGCACTCCTAGGGGGAGGGGTACTGTCATGGTTCACGGATCTGCGTGTTCATTCCTTGTGTTGTGTTCTGTAGCTGGTCTGATTTGATCGTCAGCATTGCCCTAGCAACTAATTAGCTGACGAGCTGATCAGATCAGCGGCACCTGTAGCTCGTTCCTGGCACCTATATCTGTCCTGCGTTTGCTGTGTTCAGTGTCAGATCGTTCTGGTATTCATGTCTCGTTGTTTCACCAGTTTCCCAGCTCTCTGTTCCTGTGTTTGCGTCCTGCTGTGTTTGGATTACCACCTGGTTGTCTGAAACCCAAAACTCAGAGTTTCCCATCTCAGGGTAAGTCAGCTCAGAGTTTTGGGTTTCAGAACAGCTGAATTGAATTAGTTCAATCAACTCTGAGTAGACTGACTCTGAGTTCAGCGCGTGCACCACGACTATGAAAAGCCACGATCAATGGAGCTCCGAAATTACGATTCACCATGGCAACAGCACCCAACAAAAAGACGTCCGCATACTTCCGGGTCAAACGTAAGTTTAATTCTTAATCACTGTTATAATATCAGAGGTGAAAACTGGCAGAACAGTAAGTTATTGAACTAATATTCATTTTCATGGTATCCCACGGGCAAAAAAAGAAGAAAAAGAATGTGGCAGCAGCTAAAAATTAAGTATAAAAAACAATTAAATCAGGTAAAGCTTTAAGCATAAAAGATTGGTTGTAGGCTGCATGACTTTACAAACGTTTGACATATTAAATAAATATTCAGTGTCTATTTCAATGTACAGCAGCTTTTTCCACATAGTCTAATGCTCTTATCATATAATTAAACGTTCTCTAATCCAACCTGTTACATTTCTTAATCAAGGTAATTAACTTTTGACTTCTACTCAGGCCAACAGCAAGAAGGCAGAGGCTCGCAAAACACCAGCACCACTGACAGATGAAGAGGAGATGGAGGAAGAATAATAAAATCCAACAGGAAAAAGAATAACTGTTGCTTTTGTATTTGTAGGAAATAAAGATGACCAAATAAATTGTGAATAATTTGTGTTTATTAAACAGCTATGGTGGTGGTTACGGCATATAAAATCTCGGACTGCCCTTCCATCTGGCATCGTTCCATTCCATACAGTAATCTGTGTCATTTTCAGAAGGTGTGATGATGGGAATATGCCGCTCAAATAAATATGCATGTGGATATGGCAAAAAAAAAGAAGTCTGCTGATGTAAATGTAGGCTAACTCTCTACGAATTAATGCAGCCTCCTCATCTACAGGATCCTGTAAAGGACGTGCCATTTTTGTCACTTTGACAGTGTCTGCATGATAAAAATATGAGCAATGAATGAATGTACCTGTGTAAGTAAGAATGTCTAAAGATTCTTAAATCAAGATGCATTTCTACATAAGAAAAATAACAATGTATTTAGTCTTGATTCCTCAGGGGGAAAAAAAATATTTAAGAGCATTTTTTTTTTTTTTTTGCAAATTATCTGCCAGTGTGTTAAGAAAAGTAATCTTGTTTCCGTTTGCATTAAGATTATTTGTTCTTATCCCACTGACAGATAATTTTACTTGTTTTAAGTAAAATGCACTTAATTTTTCAGTGGATCAAACTGCCACGTGCTTTCAGTGGTTTACCTGATCTCTGGTCAGTTTTATACATTTGTAGATGTTTTAATGAGGCATGTGTATAATTAAAATTAATAACAGTAGTTAATACACTTATTGGCTTACTTAGCCAAACTGAAACTTCATAAAAGAACACATATTACACATCTGCAGACACTTGATATTTAATCTTATTAGATGAGTAGTTAATCTGGTAGATTATACTTTCAATAAAACATTTGCAATGTGTTTGTAAAAGGTGTTTTTATGCACGTTTGGCCTGAGTTCTTGTTGCATTTCCACTGTTCTGACCAGCGAGCCGTTCGAACGCTTCGAAACACTGAATCATTTTGCGAATCAATCGGTTCAATTAATTCGAAGCTTTGAAAAGTTTCGTTTCTCCAATCGCTAACTTAAAGGGCACCTATTGCGGTTTTTATTGTACATTTCCTTTAGTGTGTAATAGAGTTGTTTGTGCAGGTTACAAACCATGTCTAGAGTCAGGGGAAAATAAAGTTCTTACAAATTTAAATTAATATTGTTGATGTTGTTATACTTTTCGTTTATTTTGTGTATTTGGGTTTGGGAGGTTCTTCCTTCCACGCGCTGACGAGGGTCTCTGTGATTGGCGGGTTCGCGCTGACGTCATCTCCATCATGGCGGCGCCCTCGTGCTGTGCATGCCTGTGAGCAGTGGATGAGTAACAACACACAGACAACTACATGTAAGATTCACCTGTTTACCTTTAAAACATTCGTGTTGAATACATCCGTGAATGTTTGTCTAATGTAATAGTTTGTGTCGAAGTTATCGCTAATGTGCGTGTTGTAGATTGTTGTCAGAACTTATCGTCAGAAAACGATCAGTGACATTTAATGTGTACAAGAACATGAACACAATGATATTAACTCGTTTTTTGCGTAGTATTATCACACTTCATTTTACTGTGTCCTTGTTACATATTTTACGTGTACTTACTATAGTAATAACAGTAAATTGTGCATAATTACATGCAACTATCCCTAACCCTATAGTAAGTATATGTAGTTAATTAATATTACTCAGCACTTAAACAAGGACACCTTAAAATGAAGTGTAATAGGGTTTCCACGGGTCTTAAAGTCTTAATTTGACCTTATACAGTTTAAGGTCTTAAAAATGTCTTAAATTGGATCAGAAAGTCTTAAATTCGATATCACGGCATTAAATTAGGGCCTTATGATTTCTGTGATAGACGAAAATGTGGACGAAATTGCAGAATCCATTCATAAAAATGTAATTTACTGTATAATGCAGAATGTCACGGAATTTGTGTGAAATTTTGTATGAATAAATCAACAGTAGGTCAGTCACTTAAAGGGCCAGTTCACCCATTAATGAGAATCCTGTGATCATTTCCTCGCCCTAATGTCGTTCAAACCCGTCAGTCATATAAAGCCATCGAGTCTCTTCAGAACATCTGGAATAATCCGCTCGATCCGTACGGATCAGTTTCACCATCTCTTTATGAACTTTCTGAAGCGTCAGTGGAAGTTGCTTAGCCTGTCAATGGAGGACAGAAATCTTTCCCATTTCATTACAAATATCTTCATTTGTGTTCAGAAGATGAACGAGAGTCAGTCACATTTAATCTGACCATTAAAGCAGAGGCCAGAAAAATTTAATGAATTGATTAAAACAAGAGCAAATATCTGTCATTGGGTATGAAAATTACTTTTATTTGAATTCAGTTGATTTTTCTGAACCCATTGTCAGATGTTTGTTCTTCTTTTAATTATAAAATCACTTTCACAAGATCACCAGATTTCTTATCTCAAACTTTAAACTATTTTTTTGTAAAATTAATTAAAAAGTAATGGAGATCTGTTGGAAATTGTATTTTCAAATTTTGAAGTGTCACTAATAAAACTCATTGTGTGCTTAGACATTTACATTTAGAGACGTGTGATGTGCCCTTCAGTTTATTCCTTTAATGTTCTTTATTTGGTCTTAAAAAGGTCTTACATTTACCTTCATTAAACCTGCAGAAACCTTGTGTAACCTTTTCTGATAATGCCATGTTGTTTTTGTTTGCGTATCTTTGTGAATACTGATGCAGAATGTGTGTGCACACCTCCGTCTCTCTCTCTCTCTCTCCAGCAGAAGATGAAGATGAAGGTGAAGGTGAAGAAGGCTCGTGGAGGCCTGCTCTCCTCCAGGAAAAGAGGGATCGTGGTCAGGGGTCAGTGGAAGGCGGTCAATGTGGATCCCGGTCTGTTCTCGGACGAGGGGCTCGACGGCCTGCTTTGCTTCGAGGAGCTGACCGATTATTCCCTGGTGGAGTCTGAGAGAGCCGCCGCTGTGGGGGAAACAACACGGAAAGACAAGAAGAAGAAGAAGAGAAAAGCCCACGAGATCGACGCTGAAGAGCAGCTCCAGTCTGACGCCGAAGGGGACGAGGAAGAAAAACCTGATGACAAGAAGAAAAAGAGGCAGAAGAAGAACAGACGGGACGAGGAACCCCAGGAGGAGACTGTGGAGGATCAGATCTCACAGGACGAGTGTTCTGATGTGACTCCAGAGACACCCAAGAAGAAGAAGAAGAAGAAGAAGAAGAAGAAGCAGCCAGCGCTTGCAGCCGCTCCACAGTCTCAGAAGAAGAGCAGGAACTGGAGCAGCGCGGCTCCCGTGGATCCCGAGGGGTCGGGCACTGACGTGTCGGCGTGGAAAGACCTGTTCGTACCTGCGCCTGTGTTAAAAGCTCTCAGTGTGCTCGGGTTCTCCGCTCCGACTCCCATCCAGGCCCTGGCGCTGCCGCCGGCCATCAGAGACCGACTGGACGTGCTGGGAGCGGCCGAGACCGGTGAGTCCTGTTCCCGTTTCTGCCACACCAGGAATAATCATGTCAAAATTGACATACTAAGTCACGATTTAGACTTGATGAGCATGATTTTGTCGTGTGTATTAGGACATTGTGCTGCCCTGAGGTCAATGCAAAGTCTGTTTAGTCAATCATCTCTAGTGCTGTTTGGTCGATGTGTGTCACAGGTGGGGCTTTTATTTTGACAGTGCTGAGCACAACATGAGCTCTTATTCTGTCTTCATTAGTTTACTGTCTTTACTCAACAGTTCTGCCTAATAATTGAAAGGCAAACGCTATAATACTTCATATACTGTCAGAGTTTAATCTTTGAATTGTTAGGGCTTATTGTGTGCATTAAAATGCGTTCTTCGTCAACTTCTTCATTTAGGAAAATACTCTAATAGGAGTACAGAATCAAGAGTTATGTATATTTTACAAGTTAAAATTATTTTTTCAAATATGACCAAAACCGTATACGAGTAATTTCACAGTAGTGATATTATAGATCAAGTGTATTTTGCTGAAAATAAGGTTGCTATGATATAAAACATTTTTGATACCAATGTCGACAGCAGAATATGGGCTGATTAATGTAAATAAAAGCCCTCAAACATTTACTGTAGACAAGTAAACATTAATATATTCATTCAGGAATTACAAACAACAGGACAAATACAGGAGGAGTCTATATCTAACAGTATTCAGCCCATAGTTATCATTCTATGTTATCATGATTATCATGTTTTCATATTAGTTGGAAGTCGAATTCGAATAGCCCTGCTAGGACTGATCACAGTCGAGCGTTTGTGAATCATGTGACCTCTGTAACTGTCACAGTTCATCATGTCATTCAGTCATTGACTCTCGGTTCATGTCCTTATCGTCTGCAGGCAGTGGGAAGACGCTGTGTTTCGGTATTCCGATGATCCACATGATTCTGGAATGGAGGGAAGAGTCGAGCTGCGAGCGGACGGATGAACGCAGGAACCCTGATGACGCAGAGACGCGTGTAGAGAGTCTGTACCTGCCGGCGGATGCGAGTCCTACGCAAGAGACGAGCGATGAGCCGCGGGACACTAATGACGAGGCCTGCAGCGCTCCTGATGGAGGACCGGACGATGAGCCGCAGGACACTGAGCCACGGGATGCTGGTGATGAGGACTGCAGCGCTCCTGATGAAGGAGGGACGGATAATGAGCCGCGGGACGATGAGCCACAGGACGCTGACGGCGAGGACTGCAGCGCTCCTGATGAAGCTGGACCAGACGACTGTGTGAGCGCTGATGAAACACAGAAGCAGCCGCTGCTCGGCCTGATCCTGACCCCCACTAGAGAGCTGGCCTTTCAGGTCAAACACCACATCGATGCCGTGGCTCGCTTCACAGGTCAGTGTGCCTTCATCTCATATATACACCGATCAGGCATAACATTATGACAGGTGAAGTGAATAACACTGATTATCTCTTGGCACCTGTTAGTGGGTGGGATATATTAGGCAGCAAGTGAACATTTTGTCCTCAAAGTTGATGTGTTAGAAGCAGGAAAAATGGGCAAGCGTAAGGGTTTGAGCGAGTTTGACAAGGGCCAAATTGTGATGGCTAAACGACTGGGTCAGAGCATCTCCAAAACTGCAGCTCTTGTGGGGTGTTCCCGGTCTGCAGTGGTCAGTATCTATCAAAAGTGCTCCAAGGAAGGAACAGTGGAGAACCGGCGACAGGGTCATGGGCGGCCAAGGCTCATTGATGCACGTGGGGAGCGAAGGCTGGCCCGTGTGGTCCGATCAAACAGACGAGCTACTGGAGCTCAAACTGCTCAAGAAGTTAATGCTGGTTCTGATAGAAAGGTGTCAGAATACACAGAGCATCGCAGTTTGTTGTGTATGGGGCGGCATAGCCGCAGACCAGTCAGGGTGCCCATGCTGACCCCTGTCCACCGCCAAAAGCACCAACAGTGGCACGTGAGCATCAGAACTGGACCACGGAGCAATGGAAGAAGGTGGCCTGGTCTGATGAATCACGTTTTCTTTTACATCACATGGATGGCCGGGTGCGTGGCTTACCTGGGGAACACATGGCCCCAGGATGCACTATGGGAAGAAGGCAAGCCGGCGGACGCAGTGTGATGCTTTGGGCAATGTTCTGCTGGGAAACCTTTGTCTCTCATCCTTACGTTTGCCCATTTTTCCTGCTTCTAACACATCAACTTTAAGGACAAAATGTTCACTTGCTGCCTAATATATCCCACCCACTAACAGGAGCCGTGATGAAGAGATCATCAGTGTTATTCACTTCACCTGTATGTGTGTATATATGTGATGTTGTGATGATGTCGTGATGTGATGTGGAGCAGGTATTAAGACGGCGATCGTGGTGGGTGGGATGGCGGCGCAGAAGCAGCAGCGAATGTTGATGCGGCGGCCCGAGATCATCATCGCCACACCGGGACGCCTGTGGGAGATGATTAAAGAGAGACACGCACACCTGCAGGACCTGCGACAGCTGCGGTACCTCACTAACACACACACACACACATACATACACACACATAACAATATTACCACACATTCAATGCATATATCACTATCTTTCCTCAGCTTTATTTACTGCTAAATCAGCACTAGTTTAAAAACAATAAACAGTGACGTCACCTACTGCTTTTACTAAAAGAACATTGACAAAATGAACATTGACAAAATGAACATTGACATTTGCTTAAAGATGAAAAATCAAAAATATGAGAGTACAAAAGTTTAATCTTCCTACAAAAATGTGTGGTTGTAGCAACATGATGATCAGAAGCGTGGGTGGTAGTTTACATTTACACTGCAAGACTTAATCAGGGTTTGTATGAAAAACCTGGAAAAGTCATGGAGTAATTTCCAGGCTTGGAAAAGTTTTGGAAAAATCATGGAAATTTGTTTCAAAATAGTTATGTAATAGAATATATGTTTAAGTGATAATATTGTTTAAACAGACTTTGAAACTTCGTAAACATACTTCGTTCCTTCGATCCACCCGACTGATTTCCTTTTGTGCGTTGAGCATTGTAACCAATCACACGCGTTTGTGTCGAGCGTGATGGCCAATCAGAAGCGTTCAGATTACTCATCGCTGAAACCAAGAGTTGTGTTCAGTGCGCGCGCTCTGTCTGAATTCTGACTGAAACTCGCGAATTCTCCCGTAATCATAAACAACAAAGTGCAGATTGGATGTATGAGATTCATGTCTTCCGTGATTTTAACGGGAGTGTTTGTGAGAGCGCTTACACGTGCGCTAGACCCAAGTTATGGACAGCCTCACGATCGGTCACACTCTTGTGTAACGTTATTCCGTTATATAATGTATTCATCATGCTGGTAAGATCACAATGAAGATCATATAGAAGTGACAAACGACAACACAGGTAATGATTAAAAATTGCACTTATAAATAAATAAAATGCTCTTGGAAATCAATTGCAAGGCGCCCCTTAATGGAAAAGTTAATTCCTGACACTGGCATGGGGAATGTCTGGCAGTCGCAGTTTGTATGGGTGTAAATTGCAGAAATTAAAAAAAAAAAAAAAAAAAACTGAATTGTTTTTGGGCAATTCAAATATAATAAATGTATTGGTAGAAATGTACGAACCCTGTTTAATGCTAAGCACATAACCCTTGACGCTGTTCTTCAGACGGGAGTGTTTGAACGCAGCGTCTGTCGGCTGTCATACTCCTGATGTGGGCTTACACGAGCAAAACTTTTAGCATTATTGTGATATACACACTATTTTATATGGTCAGCAAAGATAATATGGCTAATGTGGGAGCCCTACTCTGTATGACGTGATGTCTGTCATCATCAGGTGTCTGGTGATCGACGAGGCCGACCGCATGGTGGAGAAGGGCCACTTCTCCGAGCTGGAGAGTCTGCTGGAGATGCTCAACACGTCCCACTTCAGCCCCCGGCGGCAGACGTTCGTGTTCTCGGCCACGCTGACCATGGTGCACAGCCTGCCGCTGCGCCTGCAGCAGAAGAAGCGCAAGAGGACGGAGCAGCTCAGCAAACTGCAGCTCCTGATGGAGAAGGTGGGCATCAGAGACAAGCCCAAGGTCATCGACCTGACGCGCAAGGAGGCCACGGTGGAGACGCTGACCGAGACCCGCATCAACTGCACCAAGGAGGACAAGGACCTGTTCCTGTACTACTTCCTGCTGCAGTATCCGGGCCGCAGCATGGTGTTCGCCAACAGCATCGACTGCATCAAGAGGCTGAGCGCGCTGCTGCAGATCCTGGACTGCGCTCCCATGCCTCTGCACGCCAACATGCACCAGAAGCAGCGTCTGAAGAACCTGGAGCGCTTCGCCCAGAAGGACAGGTGAGGACACGCCCACGTCACCTGATACATAATGATCAATAAAACCCTGTGCATTCTCTGTTTCGGCTTTCCACTGCATCACTAATATGAATTAACTCTAATATTAAAGGATTAGTTCACTTCAGAATTAAAATGTCCTGATATTTACTCCCCCTCACGTCATCCAAGGTGCTCATGTCTGTCTGTCTTCAGTCGAGAAGAAATTAATGTTTTGAGGAAAACATTCCTGTTTTTTTTTTTCGACAGGTTAAAGGTCAGACTGCAGTTTCAAAGAGCTCGACACGACCCCAGCCGAGGAACAGGGTCTTATCTAGCCAAACCATCGGTTATTTTCTAAAAAACAAACATTTATATACTTTTTATCCACTAATGCTCGTCCTGCTCTGCGATGGAAAGGTCACGCGTGACGTAGGCGGAGGGACGAAAAACTCCATCTCATTTTCTCCTCCAACTTCAAAATCGTCCAACATCGTTGTTTTACCTTTTTGTTGTAAAGGCGTTGACTTGAGCTGCGTCTGAAATCAGGAACGTTTGAATCTGAACTTCACGACTGTTAAAGTGTGTTATACAGTATGAGTGTGTGTAGTATGAATGTAATCTGGACGTATATGCACCATGTTGTCATTATCATGTGACCTGCCAGCGTCAGTTGCGCCCCATCCTCTCCCGTGGCCTCATGGGATAGTAAAGTGTCCATCGAATGCTCACTTCAGAATCTCACCAGAAGTAGTAGGTCATCCGGGGACTTTCCGCCTTCTGTTTTTGCATACTATATAGTAGGGAATAGGGTTCAGATGTTTTGAAGTCGACATTTATGTGATAGTCGCTGATGACGTCATTGAGCAAATAAGCCTGAAGCTCGAGCTGAGACTCACAGATGTGGCGTATGACCGCACTGGACTATTGCTCCTGCATAACCGCTTATTTCTGCTCGTTCTGAATCAGACACAGATAGTGACAGTAAAGATTACATCTGTATGAATGCATTAGTGAGAGAGCGATTGGTGTGTCTCTAATAGTGAAGCTGTGGGTTTTAGCTATCAAGAAATATAGGATAGAACTTTTTAGTTTCTAAGCTATTTTATTGATAAATCACAGAACAGTGTTGACAATATGATTCTGTGCGCACGTGATGTGCAGCTTCTGTCTGTGTGTGTGTGTGTGTGTGTTACGATGCATTAGTTTAGAACGGCGCGTACAATAAGCTGTTTAAAACGTGAAGTCATCCGATCAATATCGAGCATCCAGATAATCAAACATGTGGAGCGCTCTCTGTTTTGAAAGTGGACTTATCCTCTATAGGCCAGCGGCTCGTCATGCAGAGCGTTGACGTCAACTCGTCTGTTCAACCCTAGTATGGAAGTATCGGACGCAGCGTTAGTCTTTGCATGTTCGCTTTAACACTGGGGCGGTACTTCCGCCTACGTCACGCGTGACCTTTCCATCGCAGAGCAGGACGAGCATTAGTGGTTAAAAAGTATATAAATGTTTGTTTTTTAGAAAATAACCGATGGTTTGGCTAGATAAGACCCTGTTCCTCGGCTGGGGTCGTGTCGAGCTCTTTGAAACTGCAGTCTGACCTTTAACCTGTTGAAGAAAAAAATCCAGGAATGTTTTCCTCAACATTAATTTCTTCTCGACTGAAGACAGACAGACATGAGCATCTTGGATGACGTGAGGGGGAGTAAATATCAGGACATTTTAATTCTGAAGTGAACTAATCCTTTAGCACAATTATTCCATAAGCTATTTTAAATGAGTAAAACAAAAAGTCATGTTCATTTCCAAGTGCGTCCTGAATGAGTGTTTTCAGCCCAGAGTCTGCGCCACAGCTTTAATCAGACCTCGTACACTAGAGTGTGTAGTGTGTGATTCAGCTTGTGTGTTTGAGTGTGTGTGTGTGTGTCTCTCCTCTCTCAGTTGTGTCCTGCTCACCACGGACGTGGCCGCTCGAGGGCTGGACATTCCCAACGTCCAGCACGTGATTCACTATCAGGTACGGAGCAGTCGCCGGCGCCGCCGCTCTGACCTCACGGGGCGTCTCGTGACCTCTCTGTCTCTGTCACCGCTTTAGGTTCCGCGCACGTCTGAGACGTACGTGCACCGCAGCGGCCGCACGGCCCGAGCCACTAAAGAGGGTCTCAGTCTGCTCCTGATCGGCCCTGATGACCTCATGAACTACAAGAAGATCTGCAGAACCCTGGACAAGAGCGAAGACCTGCCCGTGTTTCCAGTGCAGGACAAGTGCATGGCAGCCATTAAAGTACGCCGTTATAACACACACTCACGCACACACACACACTCTCACACAAGAGCAACACACGTGAGCTCAACATGGGAGCAAATAGCATGTTTCTGGAGCTGAGTAAACTAGAGCTGGTCAGTTTCTGCAGGAGGAGATTATACCCAATCAGCAGCAGATCTACGGGTGGGCGTCGCCACACCCCGCCTGACCGCCTCAGATAAACGACCACTCCCTCTAGAGGGAAATGCAGCCTGATGCGGATTACACAAGCAGACAGTATTTCTGTTCCCGTTGAATTGGTTAATTTAAAAGTAGACATTTCAAGCTTTGAGGGAGACCGAGACAGCAGAAAGCACATCCTGTTTGTTTTCTTTATTTCACAAAGGCGCAATGTTTTCTTCATATTGTGAGTGTACACAAATAAAGGTGTAACCGCCACGAGGACCCGCCATTAACCGTCGGTCCCTCACAGACTGCGTGACATCGCACTGGAAATACATTATTTTTTAATAATACAATTTTCTAACGTTTAACAATTCTTCAATAATGTGATTTGTCATGCATTAGAACTCTATGCTAATATTAATAAGAATATGCTACTCTAGTCACTCCAGTAGTAATGTTATGCTCCTCTTCATGCCAATATCCGGATTCAGCTAAAGCAGCGCCCTCCTTATGTTACAGGGTTTCCACCGGTCTTAAAGTCTTCATTAACCTTCCACAATTAAAGGTCTTAAAAATGTCTTAATTTGGAGCAGAAAGTCTTAAACTCAATATCATGGCTTTAAATCAGGGCCCTATGATTTCTGTCATGCTCAAAACAGGTACAGAATCCATTCATAAACATGTAATTTACTGTATAATGTCACAGAATTTGTCAACTTTTGGATGAAAAGCTCAAAAGTAGGTCAGAACACTTAAAGGGACAGTTCACCCTAAAATGGAAAACACAGAATTTGTTTTAAAATGTATTTCATAGGGTCTTAAAAATGTATTTTTTGTTAAACTTTTAATAAATTGCTAAGTTATAAATGTTTCATGATTTCACTTAATTAGACATGCTTTTGACTAATAACATTTAACCATTAAAACGGAAAAGAAAAATATGAATAAAACCATAGGGCTCTAAATTACATCTCAAATATTTAATTTCATGCAGTGCAAAAAAAAAAAAAATCTTCTTGAGGATTTTTGTTTTCCAGCACAAATCTCTAAACATCCTTAAATCAGGAAACATTTACTGGAGAAGAGAGATGAAGAAATGAAGGCTTGTTTTCTGAGAAACTGAACAAAATGAAGTGAGTTTGTGCTCAAGAACAAGTCTCTGTCATTGGGTATGAAAATGTGTGTTCTGGTTTTAATCATTAAATCATCTCATGTCGTTTCTCTTCTCCAGTAAATGTGTCTTGATTTATGAATCTTTAGAGATTTGAGCTGGAAAACAAGACAAAACGACTGAAAACAACATCAGTTTTTCTGCAGTGATCAGACGCTTCAGTCAAACTTATTTCCATATTCTAGTGTTTGAGAGCAGAGAGATTCACACTTTAAGCTTTTGTTTTTTGTAAATTTAATTTAAAAAAGTTATGGAGATCTGTTAGAAATTGTATTTTCAAACTATAAATGTAAACTTCTGAGCACACAATGAGTTTTATTAGCAACACTTCAGAGATGTGTTTATTCCTTTTAATAATTTTATTAATAAACGCATTTATTCCGTTTTTCTTTAATTGGTCTTAAAAAGGTCTTAAATTTACCTTCAGAAACCCTGTGTTATAACAAAAATGGCTAAACCGCTATCATTTAACAAGAAACGCTGTAACAACTTTTGAAAGAGAACTAACAGAAAGTCAGAATTACGACGATATTATCAACACCTTAAATTGAAAACCCAGCCGACTGACTTTAGAACGGACACCAGCCATAAGGCACGCTTTGGGTGGATAGTCTGGCCTGTCGTGGCACAGTTATGCAATATTTGCATGTAATATTTGTGAGCAAGTGGTTTTTTGAAATGAGCCACATGTGCTGTATTAGCAGTGGCAGGGTGTCAGTACAGGACCCAGATGTTGTGATAAAGACTCAAACACAGCTCGTACGGGGCTTGAGAAGCCGTGTCTCACAGTAGAAGTAGACGATATTAAACAACAGTAGACAATAAAAGGTCCAACACATGATAGTTTTAGCTGTGTTGCTATGTGTCATGAGTCAGTAACACGAGCATCTGGCTTATAATAAATCCATCCAGCATATCTGCACCGGAGCATGACGTGCCACAGCTATTTGAGGCTGTTCACACTGGACACATCAAATGAAACTAATGAACTGGAATATGTGTCTTTCTGAACGAGTGCATGTACTTTCTGTATTGAAGTGTTCGTTGTAGCGTGTTGCAAAGCAATGCCCTGTTCGCTTAGACATGTTCATGACCGGTTCAGTTTTTATCCTACATACTTCACCTTTAAGTCATGGGCGTTTATAGCAGGGGCCCGTTTTTTTTTGTTTTTTTTTCCAAATTAAGCCGGTTGAAAAACATGGGATGATCTGAATTATCCCGGCCCACCCACACTTTCCTTATCCACCACTGCACCAAATATCATCTTTATGTTCCCATTTGCCCCAACAACACATAAAAATCCATTTTTCCACAACTTTACTAAAGAGGAGAACATGTAGAGATCGATTACAGCAGTCAGAAGAGAGTGAAGTCACGCTGGCCTTTTCTTCTCTATTGTGCCGTATATCGAGTGAAGCGCTTCTCAAACAAGAACAAATGTAGGGCGGGGCTTGATTGTGTCTGTGGGGAATTGATTGGATGGTTGTGGTTTGCTATTGGTGGATCTCATGTGAGTGACAGGTTGCCCCGCCCTCGTCATCACAGACAGGGCCGGCCCTAGCGTTTTGGGGGCCCTAAGCAGATTTCAAAAACCTATGGTTTCACCTAACCACCCCCAACCCATTCCAACGTACACATCCTACACTGACACCTTATTGCAAAGTTTGAGCAAATTGCCTTAGGCCTGGTCCACATGTACACAGGTATTTTTACAAATGAGTTTTTCCTCTGTTAAAAATTGTGTCCACATGAAATGCCGTAAACCGTAAAGCCATGTTGGCCAATCAGAAGCCTGGAAAACGGTTATTGCCGGTTCCGGTTCTGATGTAACAAGCCAAAATCTCCACGACACCACTGCAACCGGAGTTCACCCTGGCAGGAGTTTTCAAAAACGTTTCAGTGACCGGATGCTGCGTTTGCGTGTGGACAGGGCCTTCCTTAATACATTTATCTTTTACTTACGCAAACTTTTAGAAATTTTAAACGTTTAACAGTTGCTTTTAGATAAATGTATCAATTTAGTGAATTATTACTTTAATAATTAAAAAACACTGGGTTATGAAAATGACAATAGATAATAGTAGAATAATAATAGAGAATAAATACTTTTTTAGGCTGGCATGTTTTAGTCCAGATTAAAATGCAAACTTTATGTATTCACTTTGGTGTCTACAACTCCAAATAGGCTACTTAAATACTTTTAAGTGTTTACACGCATCTGAATGGCTGTTTGAAAGCATGCAAATACCGTGCCGCCTTCTCCTCTCCGTTACGAGCAGGAATCAGAAACAGAAAGTTGCGCTTGCGCAGCTGCGTTGTGTACAGGGGTAACCATGGTGATTGCCGTTTTTCTGCTCCTCTCAGAGAGTGAACTTGCATTTTTATTCAGCTCGTCTGCTAGGGGTGGGCGATATAGCCTCAAAATTATATTACGATATTTCAAGAATATTTGCGATAGTGATATTTATGACGATATAGAAAAAAATATATGGAACAAAGTTGTATTGGTGATTGCAGCTGTTAGGCAGCAGCATTTATTAGTGCAAACAAAATGAAGGGCATTTTCCATCCTTTTCTAATGAGCTACTGTCATTGATGACAGAATACTTAATTCCAAGTGTAAATCTATTGTCATAAGGTGGCAGCAGCAACACACACACACACACACATTATAGTGCAATAGCAGTGACACAGTCACACAGCATGTGTCAAATGTAAAAAAAGTAGTGTTGGTAGTGTTTTCACTGGAAATCTTAAGTAAAAACATGAATCATAACATTTTAGTTTAACAATAACTAAAGTAATTTATGCCATGGTCTGTCTGAATACTCGAGTCTGATTGGCTGGAAGGTGTACAATAAAATCGTTTAATGCACAGGTAGTTCCAAGTCAGTTTAATCCCCGTTCTATAATAATGAGCTGTTTTCATTGAAGCGCACACACACACACACACACACACACACACACACACACACACACACACACACACACACACACACACACACACACACACACACACACACAGGTACACGTCACTCACACACAGAGAGCGGAGATCGCGCTGCGCATTCAGGAGCACAGAAACTTATCAACGCCGCCCCGCGACAATAAAATAGCTAAGCTACTGGATCACGACATTATATTTCTCAGCAACGATGGGGTTACATCGATATTTTTAAGTAATAAACGCACATCTTCATTGTTCAGAGAGACGCTGAACAGACGCAGGTACGAATCTCTCTCTCTCTCTCTCTCTCTCTCTCAATAATTTATTCAAATAAATGCTATGATTCATTCATTCAGATAAATGTAATCTTACCGCACTACTTTATCTCTGTCTGATTCAGAGCGGGCAGAATGCTGGATCTAACGAGCCGTAACTGACCAAAATAACCGTCAAATATTGTGCTGCAAACATCAATAACAGCTTATCAATGTTTTGTCAGTTGTCAAGAGGTCTGGGGCCGCTCCCTTTTTAGGTACTGAATCATCGTCATCGGAGGCTGACACGCTGCTCTTACTCTCAGGTGTTGTTGTGCGCGCTAGGGAACGTAAATGCGCCATACGTCATCGCGTCGCTATAGCATTGATATCACGATATGACACTTTTTTTATCATGTAAAAATTTATACCGGTGTTATCGTGGACGGTATGATATGGCACACCCCTATCGTCACAGAAGAGATGACGTTATTCTGATTCAAGATTATTAACACAATAACGATGTGCACCCATAAATCATCTAGAACACTACAATATTTCATAAATATGAATTATCCATTTTGATTTTATGGTAAGTTGCAGAGCTGGACCCGTTTCACAATAATTAACAATGGCAATCTAGTGTTTCAGTATTTTACATGTTCATCCTTAGGGTGTGTTTACACAACATTTTCAACTGAAAACGTAAAACTTTTATGCGTTTTGCGTGCTTGAAAACGAAGCCTTTACCGTCTCCATATAAACAACAAAAGCACGATTCTGTGAAAACGGTGACGTCTTGTGCATGCGTATTACATGTTCGTGGGGTGTTTCTTGACAAAGTGCCATCTCCAGCTACTGGCCCGGCATCATAATACAGCCTTTCTAGTCATTTTCACAGATCCGTGTGAACGGGGAATGTGTTGACAGCGTTGTCGTCTGTTTTTAGCACATCGTTGTCATGTAAACATACCCTCAAAGTCACCATGAAAACAAGTGACAGTTCTTGTTTTGTTTTTTATGGAGTTTTGCTTAAATTCATGTGTCTGGTAATCTTAAATAACAGCGACATCTCTTCTCTGATGACGAGGGCGGGGCAACCTGTCACTCACATGAGATCCACCAACAGCAAACCACAATCATCCAATCAATCCCCCACAGACACAATCAAGCCCCGCCCTACATTTGTTCTTGTTTGAGAAGCGCTTCACTCAGATATACGGCACAATAGGGAAGAAAAACAATCATAATTTCTGTTTCATGTTTAATTCTCATGTGACCTGTAGTTGATCCTAGTGTTGTTGTTGTGTTGTTGTTGTGTTGTTGTTGTTGTTGTTGTGCGGCGCTTCACGAGCTGGTTTTTCTCCGACAGGAGCGAGTTACTCTGGCCAGGAAGATCGAGAAGATGGAGTTCTTCCACAGCCGAGAAAGGCAGCACAACTCCTGGGTCAGACAGGCGTCTGAGGCCATGGACATCGACGTGGACGACGACTTGCTGATGGGTACGAGCTTGTCGTGAGCAGTGTTTACAGCGTGACCTTTCACCCGTGACCTTTGGCTTGTGCGTTACAGGAGGCAGTAAAGGTGAGGATGAGGAGCGAGAGCATCAGAGGCTGGTGAAGGGGATGAAGAAGCAGCTCAAGCAGCTGATCTCTCAGCCGGTCTTCAGACACCAGATGAAGACCAAGTACCCGACACAGATGGGTAAACTGATCCTGCCTCAGCTGCCCGTCTCCACAGCGGACACGGCGCTGGCCAGCGTGAGCCGCGACAGACTGACCGCCACACAGCGCCGGTGACAGGGTTAAACAGATGTTATTTAGATGTGTAAAGGAAGTGTCTTAATACTGTCAGAGAGCAGGCAGTGACGGTCTGAGTGTTTAATGCGTCTCTATGGATGTGAAGTGACGTCTGGTGGACTGATCCTGCTCCGCTCTTCTGTAAATGTCCATTAAACATGTATTGTGAACAGACCTGGTTGTGTTTATACATGATAAATAAAGAACGAGAGATCTTGTAGACTAGTTTTAAAGAGAAAGAAGGTTTAAATCATCGGATGGATGGACGGACTGTATTGATCCTTTGAGGGAAATTGTTCATTTAATTCTTTTGTTTTGTTAAATCTATCACATTTTCTCCATTTGGCCGTTTGGACTTCAGTTCTAATAGAGGAAGTGTTTCACCCGAAACCTTCATGATGTCGTTATGACGACTCTGTGACGGTTCATAACCGTGTGCTTCATCCGGTCAAACCAAACCTCAGGCCCGCTTACACTCGTGCGTTTTTGTTTTAAAACGGCCTTTTAACCGTCTCTGTTTTGGTCCGTTTACACTGAAATGCAACTCCGGAGTTTTCAACCTAAAGCCGGGTGCACACTGCGATTTTGGCCACGATCTGGCCGTCTGAGACTAATTTTGTCTAATGCTATTTCATGCATTCTGCCTTATTTACACCGTTAAAGTATTTCTGTGCCAAATACACTCCTTCAGGATTCAAACAAGTTTCGGAAAGTTTTTTTTCCGAGTATGGCCCTGTATGTCATAAAGGGAGGAATTCCTTATATGGGCTCTTCTCCCAGACACACACGCATCATCGAGCTTCGTTCGGGTTATGGGAGCCGTCGGCGGCGCTGGCGTTGTGTGTTTAGACACGAGATCAACAATGTCACTAAAGAAGTGTGTTTCTGGTGTGAGGGAAAGATCACCTTGTTCAGATTCCCAAATAACCCAGCGTTAAGGGAACAGTGGATGCAGTTTGTGTTTCCGGAGTTCTGCAAGTGTGTGTGTTTGTTCCCGGTCATGAGTGGAAACCACAGGCGGTGAGTGAAACTGCATCAAATGTGTGTGTTTTGTTGGCAATCGGCGCATATAATGTGAACAACACCAACGTATAGTGAATTGAGAGTTATCCAGGGATAATGTGTGATATGTGTTGGTGTGTGTGTGTGTGTATTCTCTTTAGCTCCGCCCACTGCACGCCTCCACGGACTCGGCTGTTTTCTGAAAGAATCGGTACAGTGTATCTGTCTTTTATAAATATGATAAACTAAAGACTCTTGGGAGATATGAAGGATCAACACTACTGGCAGAAACTGTGTGTGTTATGAGCCCTTTAACATATTACGACTTTTTATCTGAATTCTGACTACTTTGACTAGTAAGAATAATGAGATATAAACTTGTAATTGCAAGGAAAAAGTCTCAGTTGCCTTGTTTATTTTTCATTCTGTGGCGTAAACAAGCTTCTATAGTGAAGCAGCGTCATGCGTAGTCCCAAGCGCTGACCTCTCTCGCACACACACACACGCGTGCGGATCTACTGCGGCGTCTTCATCCCTGTGGCTCTGCTGCGGCTCTTCAGCTGGACTCTGCCGGACGGGCTCTTCTTCACCGTCGCAGCGCTGGAGTCTGTGAGTCTCGTGGCTCTTCTCTCCAGGTCTGCTTTCTCCACCATGAACTCCTGTGAAGACAGAGACACGTGTTGTTGATTGAGTGTGTGTTTGTGCCGTAGGTTAAGGGTCACTGAAGCACCTTTATCATGTCCATCACAGAGGCCGTGTCCAGGCCGTCCAGAGGGCCGTAGTGGCTCAGGTGACACTGCTCTCCCAGGTTCCTCACGGCTATCAGGATGTTCCCCACCTCCTCCACCTACAAAACAAACCATCAGACATCAAACATGCTTCTGACTTTCCATCACAACAGTCCAGCGAACAGACACTGAACCAGCCCTGCTTATGAAGCACGTAAACCACTCCTTTGACTGCATGTGTTTATATGTGACGGGATTCAGACTCCATAACTCGAGAACGAACTTTAACCCTCATCCGTCCCTCACACTCTCTAACAACAACACACACCTTTAACTCTTGAGATGAGGGACGAAACATGTCCTAAACACAAAAGCCCTATTTATGTAAAAAAGTAAGAATATCGACAATAATAATGCTTAAGAAGTTGCATCTAAGGGAAGTTTGTATACTCAGGACATTCATTGCTTATATTTTTTAATAATTTCTTTAGTGTTATTTTACTCACACTCTATATTTGTAAACGTAATGTAACCCGTCCTCAGCATGAGCTCACAATGTAAAAAGTGTTTAAAAATGCAACAAAGTAAAAAATACACAGTTACATTAAAAGGATCTTTAAGATATCAAACAATACAAGAAGTAAATATTGAATTATATTTTCCATTAAAAAATAGCTATAAAAGTTGTGTCCTCACTTTGCTCCGTCAGGATGTTTTATAATCCTGAATAAATCGGGCCGTGTCGTGGGCAGCTTTAACCCTGAGGAGCACTTACTATCTCCTGCTCATTGTGGATCTCACAGTCCGACACAAAGTTATAGATGTTTTAATATTTTAAACAAACAATACTGAAGTCTCTGCGGTCACAGCCTTAACATGTCAACTCCGTCATCGCAGGAATAGTTGTGGGATAAATCTTGCCATTTTGATAAGTTTATTAAGGCAGCAACATCTGAGGAAAAACACTAAACTGCTCCACTGTAGGACACGAGGTTAAGGTGGAGAAAACATTCAGTTTTGTCAACTCATGTTTTATGTCTGATGGCTGACAAGTGCTCTCAAAAAGTCTGTATAATGTGATTTAATGTTTTTGATGATTCTGTTTATACTGTGTGTTTGGCCTCAGCTCGACCTCTGACCACACCGTCAGGTGAAGGTTTTCATTCATTTTGAAGGAAATGTCTTATTCTTTTATCAATTTATTGTGTAAAAATGTTAAAACATCAATGGAACTACATGATATTATGTCTTAATCACCTGAGAACACTGGTGATATACGTTTAATATTAAAATGAGGGAGGAGAAATAAGGACTTTAGGAACTGGGTTCTTCATAATAATGTGAAAACAAACAGAAAATGTATTTTATGACTTCTCTCCTTTACTGAACACCAATATTACAGAACTCAAGACTTTACACTGTTTTTGGGTGGATTAAATTAAGTCAGCATGCTTTTAGTGTGTCTGAAAAATATACAAATATTTAGAAATAAGCCTGTTCCCTTACATGGTTCATTATCTGAGACCTTTGTCTACAAAAATATCAATTTTTAATAATACATCTAAATCATGTTTTGTCCCTTATCTCAAGAATCAGTGCTTTAATTACTAGATTTCATCAATAAATAATATAATTTAAGCACATTCTTCACATTCTTTCAACTTAAATTCAGAATAACATCTCATGTATAACCGTGTTACTTCAGCTCAGAGTATCTCACACTGGGTGTCTCTGCTGACCTCTTGTGTATATAAATAATAATATAAGATGATATTTCATGACTCTTATAGCTCTGTATGGAGCGGATGAGCTGTTCCACTGTTTCTCTTCAGCATGCGTTCATACACATGTAGACATTATAAAATCATTTTTTGGTGAATTTTGAGCATTTTTTAGGTTTTTCTATGTGTACTGAAGCATTCCTCACATTCCTAAGGGGCTCAAACTGATCCGTGAGACCGATTTGGTACTTTTTTTAAATTCCAACCACAAAACTCCTCGGATCCAGTCCATTTTTTGTGTGTATTCGTGGTTCAAGCATGACACAAGTCCTGAGGTCTTGGACCACTCCGATGAACACTCACATTCAATGTTGCTCATGAGGTTTTTTATATAGTAGAGTGTTTGTAGAGTATTAGTAGAGTGGTAGTAGAGTGTTTGTAGAGTGGTAGTAGAGTGTTTGTAGAGTATTAGTAGAGTGGTAGTAGAGTATTAGTAGAGTGTTAGTAGAGTGTAGAGTATTAGTAGAGTATTAGTAGAGTGGTAGTAGAGTGTAGAGTGGTAGTAGAGTATTAGAGTGTTTGTAGAGTATTAGTAGAGTGGTAGTAGAGTATTAGTAGAGTGGTAGTAGAGTATTAGTAGAGTGTTTGTAGAGTATTAGTAGAGTATTAGTAGAGTGGTAGTAGAGTATTAGTAGAGTGTTTGTAGAGTATTAGTAGAGTGGTAGTAGAGTGTAGAGTATTAGTAGAGTGGTAGTAGAGTATTAGTAGAGTGGTAGTAGAGTGTTTGTAGAGTATTAGTAGAGTGGTAGTAGAGTATTAGTAGAGTGGTAGTAGAGTGTAGAGTGGTAGTAGAGTATTAGTAGAGTGTTTGTAGAGTATTAGTAGAGTGGTAGTAGAGTATTAGTAGAGTGTTTGTAGAGTATTAGTAGAGTATTAGTAGAGTGTAGAGTATTAGTAGAGTGGTAGTAGAGTATTAGTAGAGTGGTAGTAGAGTGTAGAGGTTTAGTAGAGTGTTTGTAGAGTATTAGTAGAGTGGTAGTAGAGTATTAGTAGAGTGGTTGTAGAGTATTAGTAGAGTGGTAGTAGAGTGTAGAGTATTAGTAGAGTGGTAGTAGAGTGTAGAGGTTTAGTAGAGTGTTTGTAGAGTATTAGTAGAGTGGTAGTAGAGTATTAGTAGAGTGGTTGTAGAGTATTAGTAGAGTGGTAGTAGAGTGTAGAGTGGTAGTAGAGTGTAGAGTGGTAGTAGAGTATTAGTAGAGTGGTAGTAGAGTGTAGAGTGGTAGTAGAGTATTAGTAGAGTGTTTGTAGAGTATTAATAGAGTGGTAGTAGAGTATTAGTAGAGTGGTAGTAGAGTATTAGCAGAGTATTAGTAGAGTGGTAGTAGAGTATTAGTAGAGTGTTTGTAGAGTATTAGTAGAGTATTAGTAGAGTGGTAGTAGAGTATTAGTAGAGTGTTTGTAGAGTATTAGTAGAGTATTAGTAGAGTGGTAGTAGAGTGTAGAGTATTAGTAGAGTGGTAGTAGAGTATTAGTAGAGTGGTAGTAGAGTGTTTGTAGAGTATTAGTAGAGTGGTAGTAGAGTGTTAGTAGAGTGTAGAGTATTAGTAGAGTGGTAGTAGAGTATTAGTAGAGTGGTAGTAGAGTGTAGAGTGGTAGTAGAGTATTAGTAGAGTGTTTGTAGAGTATTAGTAGAGTGGTAGTAGAGTATTAGTAGAGTGGTAGTAGAGTGGTAGTAGAGTATTAGTAGAGTGGTAGTAGAGTATTAGTAGAGTGTTTGTAGAGTATTAGTAGAGTGGTAGTAGAGTGTTTGTAGAGTGGTAGTAGAGTATTAGTAGAGTGTTTGTAGAGTATTAGTAGAGTGGTAATAGAGTATTAGTAGAGTATTAGTAGAGTGTTTGTAGAGTATTAGTAGAGTGGTAGTAGAGTGTTAGTAGAGTGTAGAGTGGTAGTAGAGTATTAGTAGAGTGGTAGTAGAGTGTAGAGTGGTAGTAGAGTATTAGTAGAGTGTTTGTAGAGTATTAGTAGAGTGGTAGTAGAGTATTAGTAGAGTGGTAGTAGAGTATTAGTAGAGTATTAGTAGAGTGGTAGTAGAGTATTAGTAGAGTGTTTGTAGAGTATTAGTAGAGTATTAGTAGAGTGGTAGTAGAGTATTAGTAGAGTGGTAGTAGAGTGTAGAGTGGTAGTAGAGTATTAGTAGAGTGGTAGTAGAGTGTAGAGTGGTAGTAGAGTATTAGTAGAGTGTTTGTAGAGTATTAGTAGAGTGGTAGTAGAGTATTAGTAGAGCGGTAGTAGAGCGGTAGTAGAGTATTAGTAGAGTGGTAGTAGAGTATTAGTAGAGTATTAGTAGAGTGGTAGTAGAGTATTAGTAGAGTATTAGTAGAGTGGTAGGGTAAGTTGACATGTAGTTGCAGAGTTACTGATGGTCAGTAGAATGTGTGTTAGCATCACCATAAAGAGTGAGCAGATATCACGCAGACAGTTACTCTAATGAGAGCTAGTTGAGTTACTGATAGTCAGTAGATTGTTCAAAGGGACCATCAGAATAAAGCTGGTGATGTGAATCGCCACACTGAACAGAAGCTGATTGATTAAAAGTGACTTCTGTGTGACAACAGCCTGAATCCACTGAAAGCTCACTGCCACACCTGCAGAAATGGATTAAATGATGCATTGCTTGTTTCAGGTTGCTTTCAGAAGAGAGCGCTTGTCAACACAGGTCACATGTCAGTAACCTGTCCTCTCATTGGTCAGAAGTGTGTTTATGCTCAGGAGTTTAGCAGGGGGTCTTTCGCTCTAACAGTCATATCTTATGTACGAGCGGACTCGTGTCTGCATCAGGACAGCAGCACGTGTTTCGCAGAACCTGCTTCATGAAGTGATGATTGACAGATTGAACTGCACGGTTTCATTCTCCACAGTCATTGAGTGCGTTTACATGCACGTTCTTAACCCGATTATGATTAATAATCCAAAAACATTAACCTGTTTTCCCTTATAAACGGCTTCAGCATAAACCGATGGACACAGCTGGATTCCTCCCGCATGTAAACACAGCGTTCTGTGGCTCACTGGAGAGCTCATGTGACACCTGACAGGAAATATATCCACTCTTTCTGGACCCAAAAATGATAAAATTGTGTTCTTGGTTCAGAGAAAATACTGCTTATTCAATATCACACATCTCACATAACAAACGCAATCAGATACACAGATGATTCGGTTTTGATGTCACTATCGGGGAATAACCTGATTATTAGTGAATTATAGTAAACGTGGATTACTTGTGTTGTCGTGTTACTGGGCGACGGGTTAATCCAGTAAGATAACGATCTGATCAGGGTCTGAAGCTCACGGCGCAGGAGCTCTTCGGGCGTGTCCGAATCCACTTTTGCTAGTTTAACGGCAGGAAAAACAGTCTGCGCGCCCGGCTCATGGTCCAGAAGGGTTGTGCCTCGTCTCTTAATGAGTCATGGGTGTGTTTTGGGCGTAACGTGCAATAAACCAATCAGAGCCTCATCTCCCTTTCCCTTTAAAAGCCAGTTGTGCTCGCGCCATGACGGATTCACTATTTACATGAGGAGAGACTGAACGCTTCTCCAGAGAGGAATCCTTTTATTTTTAATATTTGAACGTGTGTGTGTGTGTGTGTGCTGCTGCGCGTCCCCTTGTCTGTAATAATCAGAGTGTGTGTGTGTGTGTGCTGCGCGTCCCTGTGTGTGTAATAAGCAGAGTGTGTGCACGTTGTGCTCCGCCTATAGGCTCATATTACTAACACACCCTTTAAATAACACTATAAATACTGCACTATTGACTTTAGAGCAGGTGTGTGTTGGTCAATGGCGCAGTGGTTTTCAGTTCCTCACAATAGCAACGCTCCAACAGTGCTCCTGAACACACACCTGGTTTAGACCAGACGCCCATGGGTGAACAGATGCGCCAGTGCATTTGATATTTAACGTCACATTGCTCCGGGTGTATGATAGGGCCTGATGTTTCTGAGTTCTCAAGCCTCGTTCACACTGTCAGTCCAAATCAACTGTTCAGATCTGATTTGTGTGTCCATGCAGCTCTTTTGTTTTCCGGAATATCTGCATTAGTTTCTATGGCAACGACGTTGCGTTGGTAGCCATAAGCCAAAAACAGCAACAACAACCGCAGCATAGAGGGGTTTGCAACACAGATGTTGTGTTATTTACAACATGACATTGTGTAGCCAGCGCCATGGTCGCTTCCGCCGGTTTCAAAACATGTCTCCATTATATTGTCATTTTCTGCTCGACCGGCACTTTGCAACAACACAACCTTGTTTCTGCAGCGACTATCAGCATGTTTTCTATAACAGCGTCTGGCGTTTACGTGTTACGTGGCGTGAGAAAGTCACTTTCAGATCCAATCAGAGCGGTCAGACTGAAATGGATTTCCAGAAATGTGATTTCAAACCACATATGATCGGATTTCATGTGATTTTTGGCTGTTCAGACTTGCTAAATCTGATCGGATTTCAATCGGATTTGGACTGACAGTCTGAACGAGGCTTCAGTGTGTTGGTGTGCGTGTAAACGGATATCAGACGTGTGTGTCGCTGTACGGCCTGCTGACCTGAGCCCCTGATCAAACGCCTGACTGAACTCATCTCCAGAGTTAGGAGCCGCTGCTCCAGTGTTTACACTCCTCTACACCAGGGTTCCTCAAACCCAGTCCTGGAGGGCCACTGTCCTGAGTTCAGCTCCAACCCTGATCAAACACCAGATCATCCCGGTCTTCAGGATCACAGGTGAGTTTGATCAGGGTTTGGGCAGACTGGAGGAGCCCTGCTCTATAGGTTATCATGAGGTGTGTGGGTTCAGACCTGTTCTCTGGACTGGCCCATGTGCATGTGAAGCGTCATCTCCAGCTGCTTGTTCTTCTCACTCGTCTGATCCAGCTGTGTCTGGCGCTCGGACAGCTCCTGGTTCGCCATCTGCCTCAGGACAAAAACACGTCAGTGCGTCACGCGTGTGCTCCTGTAACGAGCCGTGATGCTGACGGTACCAGTTTATATGTGTTGTGCTGCTGTCTGAGGGCGTCCAGCTGGGTCTGGCTCGTCTTCATCTCGTCCGTCAGGCTGTTCAGCTGCTGCAGAAGATCCTGCCGGCTGATGCTCAGCGTCTCGTAGCGCCTGATGATCGCCGTCACATGCTCCGTCCTGTACCCTAGATAGTCTGCACAGCAGGGAGGAGACTAAAGGCCCGTCCACACCGGAGCGATAACTATACTACCGTCCACACCGGACCATATCCTTCTGTTTACAGGGTTTCTGCAGGTTTATGAAGGTAAATTTAAGACCAAATAAAGAACATTGAAGGAATAAACTGAAGGGAACATCACACGTCTCTAAATGTAAATGTCTAAGCACACAATGAGTTTTATTAGTGACACTTCAAAGTTTGAAAATACAAATTCCAACAGATCTCCATAACTTTTTAATTAATTTTACAAAAAATAGAGATAAGAAATCTTGTGAAAGTGATTTTATGATTAAAACATGAACAAATATCTGCCAATGTGTTCATAAACATCAGCTCAATTCAAACGCAAGTAATTTTCATACCCAATGACAGATATTTATGGTTTTAATCATAAACTCACTTCATTTTATTCAATTTATCAGAAAACAAGCCTTCATTTCTTCATCTCTCTTCTCCAGTGAATGTTTCCTGATTTAAGGATGTTTTGATATTTGTGCTGGAAAACAAAAATCCTGAGGAAGAACATCATTTATTTATTTATTGCAGTGCATGCAATTTAATTTTGGAATTTAATTTAGGGCTTTATGAAATGTTTTATAGTTTATTGTTTTAATTTTTCTGGCCTCTGCTTTAATGGTCAGATTAAATGTGACTGACTCTCGTTCATCTTCTGAACACAAATGAAGATATTTGTAATGAAATGGAAAGATTTCTGTCCTCCATTGACAGGCTAAGCAACTTCCACTGACGCTTCAGAAAGTTCATAAAGAGATGGTGAAACTGATCCGTACGGATCGAGCGGATTATTCCAGATGTTCTGAAGAGACTCGATGGCTTTATATGACTGACGGGTTTGAACGACATTAGGGCGAGGAAATGATCACAGGATTCTCATTAATGGGTGAACTGGCCCTTTAAGTGACTGACCTACTGTTGATTTATTCATACAAAATTTCACACAAAT
>CM077177.1:545000-577500 GCA_039654105.1 Coreius guichenoti | reverse complement strand
AAATATAAAACAAAACATTAAATGTGTAAAAACTAATTGTAAACGACTAGTATTTTCCAAGTGGACTAGCATCAGCGCTATCGTTTATTCGGCTAGTCTCGCACATCCCTCATAATAACTGCCTAAAGTTTACAAATATGAATTAAACACTAGATTGTTATTCATATGTCCTTCTGGATAACGGTGACGTCCTGCTCACAGAGGGTTTGTGTTATCCAGGAATGTTCTTTATAATCAGGCACTAACTCAACCACCTGTGGAAAGCTTAGCGATCGTCACTTTAAGGTCATCGTTTTTAATATTAATACATTATAAATGTTTTATTAGTGTTATCCAGAAGGACACGTGATATTGCTAAAGTGTACCAGTGACCGAAAAGCTCAAAATATCATCATTAAGAGACGATTCCTGGCCTTTACACATGTTTCGGGTCCTTCAGGGTCTTCTGTTTGACACAATATTATGTCACATGACACACCAAAATGCATTATGGTCCGAAATGGTCATTGATGTCTGTTATCCAGGAATGACATTAGAGAAATCACAATTTGGAGACAAAACTCTTTCTGTCATAAAAATGTAAATAAGTTTAGCATTTTCACTATATTTGTAGGTAGCTATCATCGAAAACATCAGTATAATTATGCCCAAGTAGATTTTAAATACTTTTATTCATATTTTTGAAAATTTTTGTCGTATTTTTGTATTCAGATTTTACCCGGAATAACATTTTGGGACGCAATAGTTCTTTAAAGATTAAGTGTTTATAATGAATCCTCACATGAGTAATGAAGTCGAGTCTAATGTAGTGTACTTAAAAATCTATATATTTTTAGTTTTATGAATATGCTTTGGACAGCAGAATTGACACGCCACGTCACTGACCCATTTACTGTAGTGATTTCAGTAAATTATGCATAATTACAAGCAACTAATCCTAACCCTATAGTAAGTGCATGTAGTTCATTAACATTAATACTCAGTGCTTAACTGTATAATTACACTGTGACAAGAACACCTTAAATACAGTGCAGTGTGTTAAAAATTATTTCAGAGTAAATCCTACACTGTTTTTTTTTTTGTAAGTGTGTGTGTGTGTGTGTGTGTGTCTCATACACACCTGTGTTATTACAGGGATGTGCTTTATGTTCTCATCCTTCTGCTCTCTGTCATGACACAAACAGCACACACCATTAACAGACAAACCCCTGCAGTGCACGAGCTCTATAACAGTAGCAAACACACAGTGACTGTACCTGTGCTCCTCTAACTGCGTTACGAACACGTTTCTCTTTCTGTGTTCCACTCTCAGAGCAGGCAGAGACACGGCGGCGGGGTCCATCAGTGCCCAGAGACACACAGTCGAGCAGAGTGTCGGGGATAAGCCGTTTAGAGTCGCGCTGAAACACAGTTTCTCTAATAGTTTTGTTCAGCTGAACTCGCTTTTCCTGGTGCTCGGAAACACAACAAGGGCATGAACGCGCGAGGACGCGCCGCTGTTGTCATGGTAACTGAGCGGAAGTGTTCGCTCTCGGTGTAGTTTCAGAACCTGCCGCGCTGCTGAGACTCATGCCTGATCACTGCGAGTCATCTCAGCACTTTTTTTTCTGGGCCTATTTATTTATTTATTTATTGAACAATATCAATTTACAAACTCAAATAAGGAACAATAATATGGATATGAAATATAGACAATAACATGTAATTAAATCATCTACATTCGTATATCTGTGCATAGAGTCATATCAACATACGCCTTACAATTCATGCATCCAAGCTGTATTTTATTTACTTCACAAAAAATAAAATACACCTCGCTATTTCAAGAACCCCACAAAATACAAATCAAAGTGTCTTTCATGAGTGAAGCTTTAAGGTCATAAGTATTGAGCAGAAGCCCAGCTAACAGAGAACGTTCTCTCAAAGCTATAAAAAAAGTTACTGCAGTAACGTTAGTAGAACGTTTTCTCAACGTTATGTGTCATTTGTAAACATTCTAAAAACATTAGCATAAAAACGTACATTTTTGCATTGTTAGTGGAACATTTTAAAAACTTTATTAAAACTGTCTTGACAAAATGAGTCATACTTTTCTCTTTTGCAAATCTCTGAATATCTCAGCAGAGGAGGATTAAACATCTCCACAAACAGCATTAACAGCTTCACTTATTACTAACCAGACTAACTTTATTTCTGTAATTTCTGTTTTAATGAAAATAATAGTTGTGTTTACGGTCACCATGATGGAGATCAGTGTTTGCTTGAGTTGGGCTCTTGATGCTTGACTTTTTAACATTAGTTTTTTTCTGGCTGCTGTAACTGTAGCTGGGTTTCCATCCAAACGTGAAGCAAATTCGCAAAAAAAGAAAAAACAAACAAATGCGAATTAGGTGCATTTCCATCGAGTTGTTCGAGCCGGACAACGACGGTATTGGTAACCTAGTAACCAACAGTAAATAAAACACCATCAGCGGAAACAGCGATGTGTCGTTCGCGAATGAGTCAGCTCTTTGAGTGAACAATGAGAGTCGGTTCCCGTCTGAGAGCCATTTTCAGGTCAGAAAACAAAATGAGTAACATTGAATAATTGAAGTGAAATATGTGCATAAATATCAATCACAGGCCAAACATTACTAAATTTGAGATGAGCCAAATGATCCGGTTCCCTAAAAAGAGCCCTCACGTTGGATTTAAATGTTCGCTACGTCAGAATTTATTTGGCAAATACGTTTCCATCTCCCATTATTCACATTAACTCTTTTTCGCACAAGTCAAAAACCACCTCAAGCGAGCGTAAAATCTTTTTTGTGAATTAAGGGATTTTGTTTCGAAATTTGACGTTTCCATCTCTCGTTTCTGATGCGATACTTCAAAATGTGCATAAAAACAGGGTGATGGAAACCCAGCTTGTGTGTTTATGAAACACATTTGTTGTGGCAAGAAAAGCAGAGAGAAAATGTCATCAGATGATGTTGGCTATTTATTGATGATGACTGAGTCACTGATCTCTTTCAGAGTCTAATGCTATGATTATATAGGTAATGTGTTATTAATTTTGCATTATTCATAATAGCAGCCATGTGATTCTACAGCATGAGATCCAGCAGTGTTGTGGTAATCAAATACAATGCAGGATTTTAAAAACATTTCATGCACATAAAGTTTTCATCTACAGCATTTCTCAGACACACACAGACATCAAGAATCAGCGTATGAATCTCAACAATGGTGACAATCAATGAAAAGCTTCATGCTGCAATGCATGCTGGGACCCATGGATGAGTTTTGACTGGTGGCTGGATCTCATGCTGTAGAATCACATGGCTACTATTATGAATAATACAAAATTAATAACACATTCCCTACATAATCACAGCATTAGACTCTGAAAGAGATCAGTGACTTCTGATGATGACATGATGATGTCATCAATAAATGGCCAACATAATCTGATCACATTTTTTCTCAGCTTTCATTGTCATAACAAATGTGCTTCATAAACACACAGTTACAGCAGCCAGAGAAAAACTAATGTTAAAGAGTCAAGCGTCAAGAGCCCAACTAAAGCAAATACTGATCTCCATCATGGTGACTTGGTGACAAACATTTTGCTGTGTACTATTACATAAATCTTACCTGTTCATAAAAGAACATTAATATAATGAAAATGGAACTTTCTAATAACATTTTGAATAACATTCTTGGAACGTTAATATAATGAGAGATTGGAACGTTCTAATAATATTTTGAATAATGTTCTTATAACCAAATAAGAACTTTAATACAACGTCTAAAACGGAAATGTCTCAGAAATAACGCTTTTATAACTTAATGGGAATAGAAACATTCTTATAACCTAAAATTGTTATCTGGTAGTCAGAACTATTACTCATATGATTCACATCTGTTACTGCATTACTTCAGCACTGAACAGCAGCACATCTGATTATTATGTATAATAAAACATGATTTACTGTGTTAAACATACAGGAGCTCAGTACACAGACCCGATTACTGAGAGTCAGATCTTCTATCTTTTGTTTTCTGGCACTGCTCATGCTGTTTCAGCTGCTCCTGTTGCTCCACAGCTGTCTTTAAAAGAGGTCAAAGGTCGGATTGAAGTCAGGTGACGCTTGGCCAGGGCTGCGTTTCTCAGCTAAGCTGATTGCAGAGACTGCGATCTACTTAGGCCTATGATGTTTTTGGTAAACGCCCAGGCCACTTTCTTCCTCTTCTTCAGAAACTCTTGTATGGTTTCAGTCGTTGCTGGAATATTCCTCTTCTGTCAAGCTTCTGGAGACTGGGATCATCTGGTCAGCCATTATTGTGGTAGATCCACAGGCATTCATAGACGTGATCAGCTCAACACTCTTTACACTCCAGTCCAGCACATGTGATCCCAGCATTCATCAGACTTCCTTCGTGTTCTTCAGCAAAGTGTAACCTAGCAGTTGATGCAGTGTGAGTCTGAAGCTCTTGACCGTCTGTTCTCAAGCGTCACCCTCACATTCGGCTCTTTCAGCGTCTCTAGCTTGTCTATGTGTATTTGGTGTCTTTTGTTGCATTGAGCTTCTTCTGGATCTGCACTCCTCTGATAAACACCAGTGTACTGTGTTAATATGAAGGGATTTCTGTACTGATCCTTCACAGGAGTTTTCCTGTGTTTTGAATGATTCGTTGTATTGTGTTGTTTTAGGGTTAAAAGAATGTGCCTTTTCTGTTTTTATATGGACTTATTTCTTTCATTATAGACTTTCTAAAGTATTTGTTTTAAATACTAGAGAGTTTTGAATCCTTTGATATTGTAGTGATATTGTGAACTCACTTCTGCTGAATACTGTACATGATAGTTTTAGCACATATTCATATTTCAGAAGTAGTCTTTTTTTCTTTTCTTTTTTTTTTTTTAGAATTGTCCAGTTAGATTTGTGCTATTTACATATTCATAACAAACATGTCTGATATTTCTCAATAAAAAAAAAATAATCCAATAATAAATGCGGCAACTTTCATGTGGTCTTTAATATTTGTCATATAGTCCAAATGATTTTAAAGAGTTAGTTTAGCCAGAAATGTCCCATATGTAGAACGTTTTCTCAACGTTATGTGTCATTTGTAAACATTCTAACATTAGCATAAAAAAAGTTTTTTTTTTTGCATTGTTAGTGGAACGTTTTAAGAATTTTTTCATCACCAGCTTCACTTATTACTAACCAGATGACTTTATTTCTGTTTTAATGAAAATAATAGTTTCGTTTGAAGTCACCATGATGGAGATCAGTATTTGCTTTAGTTGGGCTCTTGACGCTTGACTCTTTAACATTAGTTTTTCTCTGGCTGCTGTAACTGTGTGTTTATGAAGCACATTTGTTATGACAATGAAAGCTGAGAAAAAATGTGATCAGATTATGTTGGCCGTTTATTGATGACATCATCATGTCATCATCACGAGTCACTGATCTCTTTCAGAGTCTAATGCTATGATTATATAGGGAATGTGTTATTAATTTTACATTATTCATAATAGTAGCCATGTGATAATACAGCATGAGATCCAGCAGTGTTGTGGTAATCAAATAAAAGGCAGGATTTTAAAAACATTTTGTGCACATCAAGTTTTCATCTACAGCATTTCTCAGACACACACAGACATCAAGAATCAGCGTATGAATCTCAACAATGGTGACAATCAATGAAAAGCTTCATGCTGCAATGCAATGCATACAGTCCAATTTATTTTAAAGGGTTAATTCACCCAAAAATGTCCCATAATTCACTCTCCCTCAAGCCACCCTAGCTGTATATGACATTCTTCTTTCAGCCAAACACAGACATATACATATTTATACATATATACATATTTATAACTTTATAAACTATAATCACTGGCTTCCGATAACAGCCGTACACGAGTCTAGTTCCGGCGGAAGAGTGACCTCTGACCTGACGCATGACGAGTGACCTCTGACCCGACGCATGACGAGTGACCTCTGACCCGACGCATGACGAGTGACCTCTGATGAGTGACCTCTGACCCGACGCATGACGAGTGACCTCTGACCCGACGCATGACGAGTGACCTCTGACCTGACGCATGACGAGTGACCTCTGACCCGACGCATGACGAGTGTCCTCTGACCTGACGCATGACAAGTGACCTCTGATGAGTGACCTCTGACCCGACGCATGACGAGTGACCTCTGACCCGACGCATGACGAGTGACCTCTGATGAGTGACCTCTGACCTGACGCATGACGAGTGACCTCTGACCTGACACATGACGAGTGACCTCTGATGAGTGACCTCTGACCCGACGCATGACGAGTGACCTCTGACCCGACGCATGACGAGTGACCTCTGACCTGACGCATGACGAGTGACCTCTGACCTGACGCATGACAAGTGACCTCTGATGAGTGACCTCTGACCCGACGCATGACGAGTGACCTCTGACCCGACGCATGACGAGTGACCTCTGACCTGACGCATGACGAGTGACCTCTGACGAGTGACCTCTGACCCGACGCATTACGAGTGACCTCTGACCCGACGCATGACGAGTGACCTCTGACCTGACGCATGACGAGTGACCTCTGACGAGTGACCACTGACCCGACGCATTACGAGTGACCTCTGACCCGACGCATGACGAGTGACCTCTGACCTGACGCATGACGAGTGTCCTCTGACCCGACGCATGACGAGTGACTTCTGACCCGACGCATGACGAGTGACCTCTGACCCGACGCATGACGAGTGACCTCTGACCCGAAGCATGGCGAGTGACCTCTGACTCGAAGCATGAAGAGTGACCTCTGCCCCGACACATGACGAGTGACCTCTGACGAGTGACCTCTGACCCGACGCATGACGAGTGACCTCTGACCTGACGCATGACGAGTGACCTCTGACCTGACGCATGACGAGTGACCTCTGACCTGACGCATGACAAGTGACCTCTGATGAGTGACCTCTGACCCGACGCATGACGAGTGACCTCTGACAAGTGACCTCTGACCCAACGCATGAGTGACCTCTTACCGGACGCATGACGAGTGACCTCTGACCCGACGCATGACGAGTGACTTCTGACCCAAAGCATGACGAGTGACCTCTGACCCGACGCATGATGAGTGACCTCTGGCCCGACACATGACGAGTGACCTCTGACCTGACGCATGACGAGTGACCTCTGACCCAACGCGACAAATGACCTCTGACCCAACGCATGAAGTGACCTCTGACCCGACGCATGACGAGTGACCTCTGACCCAACGCGTAACGAGTGACCTCTGACCTGATGCATGATGAGTGACCTCTGACCCGACAGTGATTATCGTTTATAAAGGTATAAATATGTATATTTCGCTTCAGAAGGCCTTTATTAACCCCTGGAGCCGTGTGGATCACTGTTATGATGGAGGGATGAGCTTACTGGGCTTCAAAATCTCAGGCTCCATTCACTGCCATTATAAAGCTGGGAAGAGCCCAGATATTCTTTAATATAACTCTGAGTGTGTTTGGCTGAAAGAAGAAAGTCATATACAGCTAGGATGGCTTGAGGGGGAGTGAATTATGGGATAATTTTTTATTTTTGGGTGAACTAACCCTTTAACACTCAGCCTTTGAACGGTTTAGAGAGTGTTTGCATGAGAAACTGATGGCCAGAGACAGAGCTGTGTCGCTCTCAGTCCTCGTGTGTTTTGAGTGTGTGGGAATGTGATCAGTGACAGCGATGAGAAATGGCACTTTATAAACACCGCTGTAATGAGTGTGAGTGTGTGTGAAGCTGAACTGAGCCGAGCGTGTCCATAAAAGGCATCAGAGCTGCAGATCTGAACATCAGACACGCATGAGATGAAGTCAAAACCAATGCATGATTTTAAACAGTGCATTTTCAAACAAACCTGCACATCCAGAAAACCTGTTTGCCTAAATATGTAACAACAAACAAACTCATTTAAATGTGATGATCTGATGCAGATAGAGCCGATCCGCTTGAGGACACACCAGACAGGTACAGGAATATCACAGATCCTGAATCTGATCACACCTCAGCTCCTGTGTAGTATTTCCATCTCGGATTCTTTCTGAGGAATCTAAACAAAAGACCGCGAGCATTTCACCCGAGGCCATGACAGCAGCTCGACTGCATCTGATCAGCAGTTCAACGCGTTTCCTCATTTCTCAGTAATTACACGGTAAACTATTATCTGTTATCTGAGCGGCGGAGTGGGCAGACAAATAAGGTAAACTCCAGTCCTCACTTGTCAAGAGGAACCTAAAATTAAACCAGTGAACGAACAGCTGAGCGCTGGAGTGTGTGCTCACTGGCGTCCACACACACTGAACACGCGCGCGCGCCTTTGTCTCTCCACGCGCGCTGTGACAATAACACGACAACACGATGACACGATTCACTTATGCCGAATATATCTCTTTATTTCGAACAAGTGACACAAAACGAAACTCATCGCCGCAGAAAACCTCATCATCTGAGCGAGACATCGAGCCGACAGAGCCGTCAGAGTGAGTCTTTCAGTCCGTGTGTGTGTGTGTGTGTGTGTGTGTGTGTGTTTATTCATGAACAGAACCAGCTCAAATGGTTCAGTTCATACTATCTGTGTCATCTCAATATGACAGGAGTACAGGTTATCTTCAGATGTCATTTTAAATCGGGTGTTTTGTGACCGCTTTAAATCTCACCGTGTTCTGATCTTTTGGAGAGAGCGGGGCTAGTTGTCACACTCGGTCCGGTCAGTATTTCTGATTGAGACCGCTATAGCGAGTCATTTGTGCCGTGGGGTAAGTTGTCACAGTGGAACCTGCTATTAAAATCTAAATTACGGGCTTTTTGACCGAATCTGAACAGCAAAACGACCAAGAAATACAATTACTGAAACATGCAAAAAGGAAAAAAGATACATAAACTTGTGTTGGTCATCAGAAATATAAAATGTATATAAAATCACAAATAAAACAGAGGTGACTCTTTGTATGGCTTAAATTATTACTCGTCGTAAATGCATACCAATAAGAATTAAATTAACGTTTTATTTTACAGTGTCCTTGTTACATATATTTACCATAGTAATAACAGTAAATTATGCATAATTACATGCAACTATTCCTCAACCAAATCCTAACCCTATAGTAAGTACATGTAGTTAATTAATATTACTCAGTACTTAAATATATAATTACACTGTAACAATGGACACCTTAAAATAAAGTGTAACCGAATTCAATAAGACAACTCTACAGTTCAATTCTTACCATTAAGAATTATTAATAAAGAGCTCTCTAATTCAATTGTTACTAATAAAAAAATAGCATTTTAAGCTAAAACAGCTTGCCATACTATTTGCCCCGATCTGAAAACACAGATCTAGCTTTCCATTCAAATCTGCCTTCATTATACAGTAACTTTGTCTTAATGGATGTGTGTGTGCGTTTATTTTGTTCACTTGATGCTCAACAGATATGATTATACTGTAAATTTGGTCTGGAGGCCAGAGCTTACTAAAATATTTCAATTTAAGAGATTTCTAAAAAGCACTGCTAGAGAAAACAAAAATGTTTTGTGACAACTAGCCCCGGTGTGCTGTCTGCTGCTCCTGCAGGGTGATCTGTGCGGTCAGGAGAGGAGATGTGCAGCGTGTGTGTGAACTGGCCTCGGCGAGTGAGGCGGACGACTGGACGGCGCTGCATGAAGCCGCTCACTGCGGACAGACGCTCTGCGTGCGAGCGCTGCTGAAAGGTCAGAGCAATCCGTGTCTTACACTCATGAAGTGCCATGGGCTGATCCTTTCTGAGGAATTTCCAGAAAACAAACGCATGCACTGGTTGAGTCACTCTGGTGTTGTGGCTCGGCTCTCAAGTGTGTTATTGTGTTAGTCGTGATTGGTCATCTGCAGTCATCCTGATGTGGTCATGCGTGTGTGTGCAGCTCGAGGCATATGTGTGGACAAACGCACGCTTCAGGAACAGACGGCTCTGATGCTCGCGGTTCACGGGCGACACCTGGACTGTGTGAGGATTCTTCTGGAAGCAGGTGCCGACCCGGATATCAGCAACAAGGACAAGGAGACGCCGCTTTATAAAGGTGCGTTAATCCAGGGGTTAAATCCGTGCCGGCGCTCCGGTGGGATTCATCACTTCCTTTCCTCACTTCTTTTCCTCACTCTCACTTCCTTTCCTCACTTTCTTTCCTCACTCTCACTTCCTTTCCTCACTTTCTTTCCTCTCTTTCCTCACTTCCTTTCCTCGCTTCCTTTCCTCGCTTTCTTTCCTCAAATCCTTTCCTCTCTTCCTTTCATCTCTTCCTTTCATCACTTCCTTTCCTCAAATCCTTTCCTCACTTCCTTTCCTCAAATCCTTTCCTCTCTTCCTTTCCTCTCTTCCTTTCCTCAAATCCTTTCCTCACTTTCTTTCCTCAAATCCTTTCCTCAAATCCTTTCCTCACTTCCTTTCCTCAAATCCTTTCCTCTCTTCCTTTCCTCTCTTCCTTTCATCTCTTTCTTTCATCGCTTCCTTTCCTCTCTTCCTTTCCTCTCTTCCTTTCCTCAAATCCTTTCCTCACTTTCTTTCCTCAAATCCTTTCCTCAAATCCTTTCCTCTCTTCCTTTCCTCTCTTCCTTTCATCTCTTTCTTTCATCGCTTCCTTTCCTCTCTTCCTTTCCTCTCTTCCTTTCCTCAAATCCTTTCCTCTCTTCCTTTCCTCTCTTCCTTTCCTCACTTCCTTTCCTCAAATCCTTTCCTCTCTTCCTTTCCTCTCTTTCTTTCATCACTTCATTTCCTCACTTCCTTTCCTCACTTCCTTTCCTCTCTTCCTTTCATCACTTCCTTTCCTCTCTTCCTTTCATCACTTCCTTTCCTCTCTTCCATTCCTCTCTTCCTTTCATCACTTCCTTTCCTCTCTTCCATTCCTCTCTTCCTTTCCTCTCTTCCTTTCATCACTTCCTTTCCTCTCTTCCTTTCATCACTTCCTTTCCTCTCTTCCATTCCTCTCTTCCTTTCCTCACTTTCTTTCCTCACTTCCTTTCCTCAATTCCTTTCCTCATTTTCTTTCCTCACTTCCTTTACTCCCTTCTTTTCCTGTCTTCCTTTCCTCACTTCCTTTCCTCTCTTCCTTTCCATAATTATTTTCCTCTCTTCCATTCCTCTCTTCCTTTCCTCTTCCTTTCATCACTTTCTTTCCTCTCTTCCTTTCATCACTTCCTTTCATCACTTCCTTTCCTCTCTTCCTTTCATCACTTTCTTTCCTCTCTTCCTTTTATCACTTTCTTTCCTCTTCCTTTTATCACTTCCTTTCCTCACTTCCTTTCCTCTCTTCCTTTCCATAATTATTTTCCTCTCTTCCATTCCTCTCTTCCTTTCCTCACTTTCTTTCCTCCCTTCCTTTCCTCATTTTCTTTCCTCACTTCCTTTACTCCCTTCTTTTCCTGTCTTCCTTTCCTCACTTCCTTTCCTCTCTTCCTTTCCTCTCTTCCATTCCTGTCTTCCTTTCATCACTTCCTTTCCTCTCTTCCTTTCCATAATTATTTTCCTCTCTTCCTTTCCTCTCTTCCTTTCCTCTCTTCCTTTCATCACTTCCTTTCCTCTCTTCCTTTCATCACTTCCTTTCCTCACTTCCTTTCCTCTCTTCCTTTCCATAATTATTTTCCTCTCTTCCATTCCTCTCTTCCTTTCCTCACTTTCTTTCCTCCCTTCCTTTCCTTATTTTCTTTCCTCACTTCCTTTACTCCCTTCTTTTCCTGTCTTCCTTTCCTCACTTTCTTTCCTCAATTCCTTTCTTCATTTTCTTTCCTCATTTTCTTTCCTCACTTCCTTTCCTCACTTCCTTTCCTGTCTTTTTTTCCACTCTTCCTTTCCTGCGCATTTCAGCGTGTGAGCAGGAGAGTGTCACTGGTGTAAGTGTGTGTGTGTGTGTGTCTCCTCGTGTCCAGCGTGTGAGCAGGAGAGTGTCACTGGTGTAAGTGTGTGTGTGTGTGTGTGTCTCCTCGTGTCCAGCGTGTGAGCAGGAGAGTGTCACTGGTGTAAGTGTGTGTGTGTGCGTGTCTCCTCGTGTCCAGCGTGTGAGCAGGAGAGTGTCACTGGTGTAAGTGTGTGTGTGTGTGTGTCTCCTCGTGTCCAGCGTGTGAGCAGGAGAGTGTCACTGGTGTAAGTGTGTGTGTGTGTCTCCTCGTGTCCAGCGTGTGAGCAGGAGAGTGTCACTGGTGTAAGTGTGTGTGTGTGTGTGTGTCTCCTCGTGTCCAGCGTGTGAGCAGGAGAGTGTCACTGGTGTAAGTGTGTGTGTGTGTGTGTCTCCTCGTGTCCAGCGTGTGAGCAGGAGAGTGTCACTGGTGTAAGTGTGTGTGTGTGTGTGTCTCCTCGTGTCCAGCGTGTGAGCAGGAGAGTGTCACTGGTGTAAGTGTGTGTGTGTGTCTCCTCGTGTCCAGCGTGTGAGCAGGAGAGTGTCACTGGTGTAAGTGTGTGTGTGTGTGTGTCTCCTCGTGTCCAGCGTGTGAGCAGGAGAGTGTCACTGGTGTAAGTGTGTGTGTGTGTGTGTGTGTGTGTGTGTCTCCTCGTGTCCAGCGTGTGAGCAGGAGAGTGTCACTGGTGTAAGTGTGTGTGTGTGTGTGTGTGTGTCTTCTCGTGTCCAGCGTGTGAGCAGGAGAGTGTCACTGGTGTAAGTGTGTGTGTGTGTGTGTCTCCTCGTGTCCAGCGTGTGAGCAGGAGAGTGTCACTGGTGTAAGTGTGTGTGTGTGTGTGTGTGTCTCCTCGTGTCCAGCGTGTGAGCAGGAGAGTGTGGGCGCGGTGAAGCTGCTGCTAGCGTCTGGAGCGGCGGTGAATCAGCGCTGTCGCCGTGGCTGGACCGCACTGCATGAAGCCGCGAGGCGGAACAACACCCAGCTCTGCCAGACGCTCCTGCAGGCCAGAGCCGCCGTAGACGCCCGTAACGCTGACGACGTCACACCCGCCATAGAAGCTGCGCGGCACGGGAGGACAGAAGCGCTGGCGTACCTGATCCGGAACGGTACTGAACGTCATGTGACTCTCTCTAAATCATCTGTTAGTGAGAACAGCAGGAGGCAGTGTGACTGTTCTTCAAAACTTTAGCAGCACAAATTACAGTTTTCTGTAGCGAGATCTGTTCCATATGTTATAAAATATTCCTCAACATAAAATTAATAAAATAAATTTATCAAAATTTATCAAAAATTAGTTTTAATCACTAGCCCTAATCCTAAATCTATAAAATGAATCCACTTAACTTTTAAAATCATACAACATCTTAATCTTAATCTACTGAATTGTTTTTCATTGTGAAATTCGTTTTATATTTAATTTTAGTCAACTAATTCTTATGACGAAAAACACAATATTTATCTGTATGTAGCTTAATTGCATTTGTCAGTCCAATTCTTCTTATTTTAAGACGCATAATTAAACTCATATTTTTCTTTGTTTATCAGTAACATCAATGTTGTAACCCTTACTTAGTTTCAGCTTAATATAGGCTAAATATTCACAATACTGATTGGCGTAACCCAAAAAAATGAACAGCTCATATTTCATTTGACTTCATAAAGTTTAAGATTATTTTTGAGTATTTTGTACCTTCTTCATATAGAGAGAAATTTTGGGTTACACTTCATTTTAAAGTGCCATTGTTACAGTGTAATTATATATTTAAGTATTTAAGATCTGTGAATACCCCTGACGTTAAACGAATGAATATGATAGACTAATATAATAATCACTAAATAATAGCAGGACAGGACAGTGCTTTAACCATCCCCGGGGTAAACTGAGCCGCTACAGCAGCAGATATGAATCTCAGAACAGGAACTCGTTCATTAGCGTGTGTTTGACGATGTTAAAGGATGGCTTCTGTGTTTTGTCGTGTCAGGTGCGGGCGTGAATCTCCAGACTTGTGATGGAAACACGGCTTTAACGGAAGCATGCAGACACGGTCACAGGGAAACCGTGAAGCTTCTGCTGGAACATCACGCCGACGCCAACAAAGCCTGCAGTGGCGGCCTTCTGCCACTGCACATGGCCAGCCAGCGGGGACACGAGGAGTGAGTCTGACCACAGAGAGTTCAGACCAAACCCTGGTCAAACACACCTGTCTGTGCTCCTGAAGATCTCCAGCGGTGTGTGTCCAGGGCTACACATGATCAGTGTCCTGCTCAACAGCTGCGCTGACACGTGTGCCCAGAGCTCAACAGCTGAGACAAACACCACCTGTCATTCAGCTTCGCTTTCAAAACCCTTCACATGATGTGGTGTTTCCTGCTCAAAAATCACTGGCCTTTAAATCTGCTGATATGCTATATTATCACCATCAAATATAGGATTCAATCTTTCGATCAACTTGTTTTCTTTCAATATGCACAGGTTTTGTTTGTTGGAGCTGACTGATTATAGGCCTCATTGATCTGAAAAACAGGCGCATCATGAGCTCAGCCCTTTAAAGGTGCAGTGTGTAAGTTTTAGCAGCATCTAGCGGTGAGGTTGTGAGGTGCAATCGCTCACCCCTCCCTTTCGAAGCACATAGAGAAGCTACGGCGGCCGACACAGGACAAAAAGAGAGTAGCTAGCGCTCTATTGAGCAGTTTGTCCCTTTAGGGCCACTGTAGAAACATGGCGGCACAAAATGGCGACTTCACTGTAAGGGGACCCACGGTGTGTGTAGATAGAAACGGCTCATTCTAAGGTAATAAAAACATAACGGTTCAAGGTCTTTATACTCCACTGAAAACATAGTTATGTATATTATATTGCATTTCTGTCAATAGATCCTCATAAATACTACACACTGCACCTTTAAGACAAGTCATTTCACTCGGCGGCCATCTTTGAAATGCCTTTGGGCATGCAAGTGACAACAACTGTCTCAATTTTTGTTTCTAAATACTCGAATCATGACAAAAAACTGAATTTTTCAGCCTGGACAAAGCTAATGCGCACGCGCAATCATAAACGTTTGTCTCCGAACACTGACGGTGCGTCCCAATTCACATACTATCCGTCCTAAATAGTATTTGAAACTAGAAGTAGTGCGTCCCAAATCATAGTGTGTTGAAGTGAGTATTCCACAGATCCCCAGATGGTCTAATGTTTCTGGCTACAATCCGAAGTGCAGATCTGTGCTCACTCTAACGGCTGATATTACCCACAACCCACTGCACACTGGATGAGGATTCCATTAGAACTACAAACACATGTAAAAAGTGTTAAAAAACTACAAACATGGCGGATGTGTGAGTTCAGTACCTCTCTAGGGTTCAGTAGAGAGGTTTAGATAAAGAGGTTTGAGTCATTAATAATCAGTAACCTGAGGAAATGATATTTATTTAATATTATCCACATTATATTTCATCTGCAACAGCATTGAGAACTTTTGTATGTTTGGTCATTACCTTTAAGTGCATCATTATAGGAAATGACATCAAACTGAATGTGGAGGGTTTGAACTGTGATGAGATGATTGACAGGGCAGTTTAAACGGTGACAGGATGTGTGTAACTAAGCGACGGAGCTGTCCGTTAAAGATGATGAAGTAGTTTGTCCCAAAGCTACACACTCAGAACTATCTACTTTCTCTTTACAAAAAGAGTACATACTTTTAGGACATAGTATAAGTAGGCGAATTGGGACGCATGACTGTTTCTATAGCAACTGGAGCTTCTAACAGCAGCTGCAGTGACGCGTGACTTTACTAATCAACCATTGGCTCTTTCATTTAGAAGGCGGGGCTTATTTGCCATATTGGGCGTTGCACTCCCATTCATAAGTAATCAGTGCACCCTTCCTGTATATAAAGTGTTTGGCTCCGATCAGTGAGGCCTATGATCCGTCAGCTCCGACAAACAAAACCTGTGCATATTGAAAGAAAAGAAGTGGATCAAAAGATTGAATCCTATAAGAGTTACGAGCAGTTTTTTGTAGGCTGGTTATTTTTGACTGCAAACACCACAAGAGTAACTGTGAGTTGTTACCCAGTGTGAGCAAAGTCTGCAAGTTTTAGTCCAATGCTATAACATTAGCCCCTTTCACACAGCAATCCCGGTAAATTTACCCGTAAATACACAAATATGCTGTTCACACAAGCAGCAGCGTTTTTACCGGTAAGAGACCGTTCACACATCAGCACCAAAATACGGTAAATTCTGTGATGTCAGTCATCTTTTTAACGCATTCGCCTGCATAAGAAGCACTTTAGTTTCACTATCTGTTGAATTTGACAACATATGTTGAGTTAGGGATGTCACAAGTACCGGTAAGTCGGTTCTGAAATTGTAAAAATGTGACGATATCAGCATTAATGTAGTACCGGGGATATACGGTACCCACTAACAGGACTTTGAGTCGCTTCTGTGTTTATCTAAGCGCAGGGCTCCAGACTGTAGCCGATATAGTGTCTGTGGATATTAAACCTCAAAACACTATTTAAATATTAATCCTGCATGTTCTGCGTCTCTGTGTGAATGAATGGCGCAGATACGCGGTTTCACTTACCGCTCACACACACACACTCTCTCACACACAATAGTGACCTCAGGACCGGAGTCTGCGCAGTAGTGACCTCAGGACCGAGTCTGCGCAGTAGTGACCTCGGGACCGGAGTCTGCGCAGTAGTGACCTCAGGAGCGGAGTCTGCGCAGTAGTGACCTCAGGAGCGGAGTCTGCACAGTAGTGACCTCGGGACCGAGTCTGCGCAGTAGTGACCTCAGGACCGGAGTCTGCGCAGTAGTGACCTCAGGAGCGGAGTCTGCACAGTAGTGACCTCGAGACCGAGTCTGCACAGTAGTGACCTCAGGACCGGAGTCTGCACAGTAGTGACCTCGGGACCGAGTCTGCGCAGTAGTGACCTCGGGACCGGAGTCTGCGCAGTAGTGACCTCAGGAGCGGAGTCTGCACAGTAGTGACCTCGGGACCGGAGTCTGCGCAGTAGTGACCTCGGGACCGGAGTCTGCGCAGTAGTGACCTCAGGAGCGGAGTCTGCACAGTAGTGACCTCGGGACCGAGTCTGCGCAGTAGTGACCTCGGGACCGGAGTCTGCGCAGTAGTGACCTCGGGACCGGAGTCTGCGCAGTAGTGACCTCGGGACCGGAGTCTGCGCAGTAGTGACCTCAGGACCGGAGTCTGCGCAGTAGTGACCTCGGGACCGGAGTCTGCGCAGTAGTGACCTCGGGACCGGAGTCTGCGCAGTAGTGACCTCAGGAGCGGAGTCTGCACAGTAGTGACCTCGGGACCGAGTCTGCGCAGTAGTGACCTCGGGACCGGAGTCTGCGCAGTAGTGACCTCGGGACCGGAGTCTGCGCAGTAGTGACCTCGGGACCGGAGTCTGCGCAGTAGTGACCTCGGGACCGGAGTCTGCGCAGTAGTGACCTCGGGACCGGAGTCTGCGCAGTAGTGACCTCGGGACCGGAGTCTGCGCAGTAGTGACCTCGGGACCGGAGTCTGCGCAGTAGTGACCTCGGGACCGGAGTCTGCGCAGTAGAGAGCAGGAAGTAGAGCCGCGATATCAAAAGCCCACCCACACTCTCGCAGATGCAGAACAATTCATTATGTTGGTGTGAAATAAACAGTTATGGAAATGTAGAAATTAAAGCTAAAGCTCCAATCTCCTCCCGAAAATCCCGAAAAAAGTCCTTTAGTGCCTCAATGACAACTTCACTCAGAGAAGCCATCAATCTCAGCTGTCAATCATGACGTCACACCCCCCGTTTTTATAGCATCAAATAACTAACTAAAACCAAACTTATTTAAAAAGCGAACACTTGTCTACAAATCAGCGTGATAAAAACTGCCTAAAATGACAGAAACCAACTTTGGGAAAAAATTATATGAAGTGTAATTTGATTGTTTAGTTTGTCTCGCGTCCATTAGAATACACGGAGGGGCGGGGGTGATGAGCTATACTGGGACCGGCCACCTGGGGGCGATCGAGACGCGTCCGCTTCAGTTTTTAACACGAGTGCAGCACGCTTGATTCACACACAGAGCAGATTACCGGTAATTTACTGCTAATGTTGCCTCACTGCTAAATTGCCGGAACTGATTTACCGGTATTTTTGAAAAGGTCCTGTTCACACATGATCATTTACAGGTCATTTACCAGTAAAGAGTGTGTGTGTGTGAAAGGGGCTATTAACTAGCATTTTCAGTAAAAAGATGAGCCGAACACAAGAAGTGTAATAGTGTCTTGACTGAGAGGATCTGGTTTGTTGGATTAAGCGTGTTCCGTGTCTCTTCTCCAGGATCGTGTCCCTGTTGCTGCCGGTCAGCAGCCGAGCGCGGTTACGGCAGAGCGGCATCTCTCCGCTCCATCTGGCCGCGGAGCACAACCATCTGAACGTCCTGCGTCTGCTGATCCAGTCCGGCTGTGACGTCAACAGCAGACTCTCGGCCCCGCGCTCAGCCGTGTTCCAGGACGGCCGTGCCACGGCTCTGTTCTGCGCCGTCGCTGCCGGGCACACGCGGGCGGCCGCCGTCCTGCTGGAGGCCGGGGCCGATCCCAACATTGACCCGCTGGGGCCGCTGCTGCTGGCGGCGCATCAGGGCTGTGTGGAGAGCGTGGATCTGCTGCTGGAGCACGGGGCCCGTGTGGACGCTCGCCCGCCGGGCCTGACCGCCACCTTCCCCGCGGTGCTGATGTACACGCATCAGCTGGACGTCCTGCGGCGTCTGCTGGAGCACGGCTGCGACGCTCGGGCCTGCTTCACACACCACACACACCACAGCCAGGGGGACCGGGGCCGCTCTGAGCCGGAGACACAGGTACTCACATCAGTGATTATGGCACACAATGACACCTTTACAGCAGAATCTGAACGTCTCACATTCGATGACGTTTGTCAGTAGTAGGGTTGCACAATTAATCAAATATCTAATCGTGATTACATGCCACAATTACGTAATCGTTCAAAGGCGCAATTACAATAAATGATGTGCTTAAGGTGTGTTTTTCTTTCTACCGGTTAAGGGTTTTCTCCATAGTTTTACTTTTAGTATAACATTATAATGCTATGCATATTTTTAATCAAACCAATGTATAGTTAACATTTGAGGCTTAATACATGAACATGTTTACATATAGCCCCTTTAATGGATTAATGTCAACTAACAGGACTTTATTGTAAAGTGTTTCCAGAATATTTAACATTTGCTTGTTCTTTATTTCTGCACTTACAAAACCAAACTGTCCTTCTCCTGCCTAATATATTGTCATTATAGCATTACAGCCTCTTTTTAAAAAACTAAAAAAATTAGTTTTAGTATAACATTATTATTCCATGCATATTTTTATCAAACCAATGTATAGTTGACATGTGAGGCTTAATGCTGTAGAATAACGTTTTTCAGGAAGTGTTTTCAGATTATTTTCATAGCATGCAGTCGCTTCAAACAGTGGCATAAAGCTGTTCAAAACATCATTCAGTGTAAATTGTGATAATCGCAATTACAATTTCAAGGGAATTATCAACAATTATGATTTTTGTCATAATCGTGCAGCCCTTAATCAGTAGCTACGTTTACATGCACACTTTTGGTGTCAATCTGAACAAATTGATTCCGACTGATGAATCTGAACGTAGTGTTTACATGAACGATATATAAAGTGATGGGGTTGATGTGTGCGTTTATGTCACAAGCTTCTGATCGGGTTTAATCTTTTGACATGCGCACACTGCACGGATATACAGTTTCTTGCTGTTGTTGCACACTAACCATCCTCCTTTTCTTTGTTTTAAAAGCAGACTTAATATTCATCTTTTTAGATCCTTATTAGGCGATGACGAGCACATGAAGCGTTGAGCCGTGCTGCGTATATTTTTCAAGCAGTAAAAACAGCCCGTCATCAGTGGATGAGAGTCTGAATCGAGGACTGGAGGGGCGTTGTGCTGATGACGAGTGGAAAGAGAGTTTCAGAATGACAGGACACTCGTTTATGACACTTTATCCAACAGGAAGAACAGCTCGTTGTGTTAGAAAGCTAAAGAAAAATCATTTGTGAGATTGTGAGTGTGTGTGTGTGTGTGTGTGTGTGTGAGAGTGTGTCTGTGTGTCTGTGTGTCTGTGTGTGTGTGTGTGTGTGTGTGTGTGAGAGTGTGTCTGTCTGTGAGTGTGAGTGTGTGTGTGTGTGAGTGAGTGTGAGTGTGAGTGTGTGTGTGTGTGTGTGCCAGAAGAGGAGGGGCGGAGCTATAAGCTGTGAGGATTTGATTGACAGTCCAGTGGAGTAATCCCTTACTTTACATTTCTAGGGAGCAGTAATAAATTACAGTAACTAGTTACACCAGCACTGTGTTCTCACTAGTGAAGAGTCACCATCGGTGAAGAACTGATTTCTTACTAACTGAAATTACAATTTCTCATATCAGAAATACAATTCTCACTAGTGAAAATCATCATGTCTGATATCATGAATGTGATTGTTGCTAGTAAGAGCCATTTTTAGATATCAGAAATTATATTAATATCAGAAATAACAAATGTAACGTTGAAATACATTTACAGATATCAAGATTTAACATTTCAACTCGTGACAATTGAGTTATTGATATCAGGAATTATGATTTGTTCTAGTAATTTATTTATATGGCACATTTCATACACTGGTCATTTACACAGAAAAGGGAATTCAAATAATTAAAAATAAAAGCAAGGAAAATTAACAGTTATAAAAGGAACTAAAAGAGAAACAAAGATGACACATAGATACACTTCTCCTATTTCTGACATGTGAATGAGTTCTTGATATCAGGAATAGAGTTGTAATGGCAGCCTATGGTGACGCTTCACTAGTCTCTACTAGCAGAAATCTAACTCCTGATATTAATAACTCATATCCTGGGAATGATTAAGTCAGTGTGCTCTGTGTTGGCTTGATGTGAGCGTGTGTGTTCTCCGTCAGTTCTGCGACTGGATCTCGTCGTCCAGCTGGAGTCGTTCGGCCGCTGCCGTCATCGATCTGCTCCTGGACGCCGTGGGAAACGTCCAGCTGTGCAGCAGAATCACGGATCTCCTCCGGGACGCACCCGAGTGGCCGAGCATCAGGGACAAAACATGTGAGTCTCAGACCGCTACACATTTACCAGTAAAACTACATGCAGACACACATGCTGACGTCTCATTCACACACACACACACACTCAGGTCAGGTACAGTGGGAAGGATGTGAGTTGGGCCGTTTCTGAGTGAATCTGTGTCTTTGCAGCGTCTCCTCGGCCCCTGATGCACCTGTGCCGGCTGAAGGTGCGAGAGCAGCTGGGCACCCGGAGACTGAGGTCTGTGGACTCGCTGCCGCTGCCGGGGCCGATGCTGCGGTACCTGAGCTCCAGAACCGGCTCCAACAGCTGAGATCCAGAACTGGCTCCAGCCCCAACACTTGAGCTCCAGAACCGGCTCCAACAGCTGAGCTCCAGAACTGGCTCCAGCCCCAACACCTGAGCTCCAGAACTGGCTCCAGCCCCAACACCTGAGCTCCAGAACTGGCTCCAGCCCCAACACCTGAGCTCCAGAACCGGCTCCAGCCCCAACATCCGAGATCCAGAACCGGCTCCAACACCTGAGCTCCAAAACTGGCTCCAGCCCCAACACCTGAGATCCAGAACTGGCTCCAGACCCAGCACATGAGCTCCAGAACCGGCTCCAGACCCAGCACATGAGATCCAGAACCAGCTCCAGACCCAACACATGGGCTCCAGAACCTGCTCCAACACATGAGCTCCAGAACCGGCTCCAACAGCTGAACTCCAGAACCAGCTCCGGATCCAACACCTGAGCTCCAGAACCGGCTCCGGATCCAACACAACACCTCGCCTGTGCTCTCACTGCAAAAGATGCTTTTTTTACTTAGCATTTTTGTCTTGTTTCCAGTCCAAATATCTGAAAATCCTTAAATCAAGATGCTTTTACCAGATGAGTGAAATGACACTTATCTTGTCGTGGACACCATGTTTTGATATTTCTTCTTGTTTTCTGGTGAAAATACTCAAAATGAAGTGAGGTTTTGCTTAAAACTAGCAACATTAACTGCCAATAGGGTAAGAAAAATAGTCTTGTCTCTGTTTGGGACAGAAACAAGAAACAAGATTTCAAACAGAAACAAGATTATTTTTGTTTTAAGCAAAACCTCACTTCATTTTGAGTTTTTTCACCAGAAAACAAGAAGAAATATCTTATGTCATTTCACTCATCTAGTAAAAGCATCTAATACTAAGTAAAAAAAGCATCTTTGGCAGTGCAGAACCACATCATTGACACTGAACGCAGATTTCTGCTGCTGTGAGATTCATTCTTCTATTGTGGATTGAGTGTTTCGTCTTCATGCTGCTTATTTATACATTTTAATTTATGAACTTGACGTTTTTTAAGTTTGTGTGTTTGATACACAGTTGTATGCAGTGATTAAATGCTTTCCTTATTCCATGAGCATGTGTGAGTGTGTCAGTAATGAGACAGAGTACAGCGGTCCATCACCAGCTTTAATGAGCTCATTCAGCACAACATCTGGATTATGATGACCAGGCTCAATTAGTGTGACAGAACAACATCTTAACTAAAAGATAATAATAAATACTTATCTATCTCTACACCATGCTGCTTCAGGAACAGTGTGTGTGATCATACAGAAACACTGGTACATCTCGATGTCCTGTTCCAACTTCACAAAAGCCAATAAAGAGTCATCGTGTGTGTGTTATTCCTGCTACATCTGTACTGTAAGTGCTGAGAGGCGCGTGATCGCGCACACCGGCTCGTTCATGTGCAGCGCGTGTCAGTGATGGGTTAAGCTGAAGGTTAGTAGACTAAATAAAGCCGAACACGCTGAAGATGGAGGAGGAGAGCGCGGGCTTCGTGGGAATGGGTTTGATGATCACATGCGCGCTGCTGTTGTTGTGAAGTCCGTCCGTGAAACTGCGCGTCTCGCTCGGTTTGTTCCTGAGAGGCGCGTCCGCGTGCGGGAGCAGAAAGCGGCTGTGCAGCGCGTGATACTGAAGAGGGCAGCACGCGCACGCGCACGGCGGCAGCGGGTTATCCTGAATCATCTTCCTTCTCTCGCCGTGAGGTCTGACGCTTACAGTCCCGCTCGTGTTGTTTTTCAGGAAGTGCTCCAGACACTCCCGGCTGCCCGAGGAGCACTGCGGTTCCTTCCAGAAGGACGCCGGCAGCTGCCGCTTGCGCATGGGCACGTGACCCGCCCGCGGGTCCGCCTCGGGGCTCGGATCCGCGAGACGCGCCTCTGTCCCGTTCCCGCGCGGCGCGTCGCCGGCTCTGTGCGGGTGGCAGCGGGGCATCTTGGCGTGTCTGTGCGAGAAGCGCTTGAGCTGTTTCTGCAGGTATTTGCGGTGGTCCACGGAGCGTCTGCAGGGCGCGGATCTGTCCAGCGCCGCCTTGATGTCGCTGGACGCCAGGTTGACGAAGTTCAGAAGCGTCTTCACCTCGCTGTCAGAGTTCGCCATCGCACTGGTTCGGACCTCAGCGCTCTCCGTGTCTGCTCATCCCCTGTGCCGTTAATGTCCGCCGTACATCCCTAGAGTGGTTCCATACGCTCACACAAAGCTTCTGAAGTGATGTCCAGCTCGCCGGGCTCTATAATAGACTCAAAGAAGCTGAATGACTATAGACTCGGTGCGGTTGTGCTGCTTCCCTCGAGCCAATCAGCGACCTCACTCTTCTCACAATGAGCCCAGATCCCCGGTGTCGGATTCTTTGCCACCCCAAATTGTTGCCATGGAAATCCCCAAGGGAAAATAGCGAGCAGATGCGATGCTTCGCCGTAGAAACGCTCAGCGGATTCCCCTCGGGCTCAATCTGTTTTTGATTTGTCAGAGTTTGTAAAGAGACGGTCAAGCGAGGGTGGCGCGCCACGCTCCGCCGCTGAAGCCCGTCCTGATCCGGAGCCGTTCCTCGGGCTAACGCCGGGAGCCGCGGGACCGGGAGATGTGCGCATAACCATGGGAAGGGCCTCGAGCGCTCAGGAATCTTGTCTTTCTGTTTGCCCCCTCAATCGAGCCACACAAAAGCTGAATTACTCATTCAAACCTCACGGGACAAAGGCGGAGGAGCCGGATAGCACTCTTGCATTTGTAGTCAAACATTCGGAGACTTAAATCGAGTCGTCATGAAAGAGAAAGAGGCAGACAAAGCCCATAGAATTGCCATCAGCAAACATTTTCCTGTGTCATATTAGTGGGTCTCCATGGCTCCTTCTGGCTCGGGGACAATGGCACAAGTTTGCACACTCGAATACTGTCACCCTGCCAACGGCAACAAGGGCCAGAAACAGGACAATCCCCGCAAAAAGCACGGGCACCGCGGGGAAGGCTGCGAGAGAAAGGGAGAAAGGGCTTGTGAAATGCTAATTGAGCTCCGGCCCTCATTGAGAGGGGGAGAGGGCTGTCCCGTCCCATCAGAGGACCTTCAGACGGGACGGCCGTCCAACCCAAACTCACATCCATCAGCCACGGCCCGACCACATCTGTCCCGTCATACGTGTGCTGAAACATGACAGTCCTCCACACCTGTAGATCAGACTCATCTGACCTGCACAAAACAAGCATTCATGAGAGAGAACCACTCAAGAGATGTCTTTAAAAGAGCCAGAGGTCTCATTAATGCATGATCCTAAATGTGAACGTGTAATAATTTTACAAAATGAACAATTTTTTTAAAATGCATCCCACTTTATAACGCACAGTTCGTCTTAAATTCAAGACCGCAAAATCTGTCTATGGTCCAGAGGAAGAAGTTCATAGCCAGGGTTGGGAAGGTCACTTTTAAAATGTATTTCACTTCAGATTACAAAACTTGTAATGTATTTTGTTAGATTACACAAGTTTTGTAACTCTAAATACTTTATAATACTTTGGAACACTAATAAGGCATGAAACACAAACACAGGACTGGGTTTTCCTCTGCATATTATTTCAAACTACATCAGTTTTCCACAGTATTTCCTGAAGCAGAAAATGCAGACAATCTTAGGAAAAAGAAAAAAAGGCAACGGGACACATGAAGATCTGGGGTGTGTAAACTTTATGAACAGGGTAAATTGTGCTCATTTTGTCTTCTGGGAAACATGTAGTTATGATCTTCTGAAGAGCAGCACTAAATGAACAAATATGATCTTTAACAAAATGAGAAACATGAACACATCATCCTGTGCAAAAGTGTTCACCCCCTGCTCTTAATGCGCTGCGTTTCACGTTTCCGTCACTAAATATAACAATAAAACCGGTAATTGTGACTTTTTTTTCTCAGAATTGAGAGATTTAAACTTACATTTATGCGTTATAAAGTCAGAATTGTAAGATGAAAACTCGCAATTACTTTTTTTATTTTTATATTTAGTGGTGGAAACAAGTTTACTTTATTTTGCAGTTCTGAGAAAAACATCAGTCTTTATTCCCCCTTTTTTCTCCTCGCACAATTCTCAGAAAAGAAGTCCAAATGACTTAAACCAGCCGTGGATCATCAGGGAACGACACACACACACACTCACACACACACACAGTCGTGGATCATCAGGGAACGACACACACACACTCACACACACACACAGTCGTGGATCATCAGGGAACGACACACACACACTCACACACACACAGTCGTGGATCATCAGAGAACGACACACACACACACTCACATGCACACAGTCGTGGATCATCAGGGAACGACACACACACACACACACACACACACACACAGCTGTGTTCACACCACTGATCATCACTGAGAGTGGCTGTAGAGATGAACACACACACACACAGAGCTGTGTTCACACCACTGATCATCACTGAGAGTGGCTGTAGAGATGAACACACACACACACTCACACACACACACACAGCTGTGTTCACACCACTGATCATCACTGAGAGTGGCTGTAGAGATGAACACACACACACACACACACACAGAGCTGTGTTCACACCACTGATCATCATTGAGAGCGGCTGTAGAGATGAACACACACACACACACACACACACACAGAGCTGTGTTCACACCACTGATCATCATTGAGAGCGGCTGTAGAGATGAACACACACACACACACACACACACACACACAGAGCTGTGTTCACACCACTGATCATCACTGAGAGTGGCTGTAGAGATGAACACACACACACACACACACAGAGCTGTGTTCACACCACTGATCATCACTGAGAGCGGCTGTAGAGACAAACACACACACACACACACATACACAGAATGAGCTGTTCACATCATTGAGAGCGGCTGTAGAGATGAACACACACACACACACACACACACACACACACACACACAGAATGAGCTGTGTTCACATCACTGAGAGCGGCTGCAGAGATGAACACACACACACATTGCATGCATTTATTTGGTGGATTATTTTAGTCCTAATATACACAGGGTTAGGGAGTAACGAAACACATGTGACTGAGTTACGTATTTAAAACACAACATTTGAGTCCCTGTATTTCATTACCGTTACATCCGGAAAGTGTTTTAGATTACCAGAGAGATTACTTTAATGATTAAATGAAATAAATGACATTAACATTCAATGTAAGCAGCGATTAAGACTCAGTTCTGCTCATGAGTTTCATAACCCTCGCAGAATGTGCATAAGATATTTCACATAACAGATGTTTACACAAAATGACTGAATTTATACACATGGCCACATTCAGGAACATACAAACCCTTGAATCTGAACTGTGTGTGTGTGTGTGTCGTTCCCTGATGATCCACGACTGTGTGAGTGTGTGTGTGTCGTTCCCTGATGATCCACGACTGTGTGTGTGTGTGTTGTTCCCTGATGATCCACGACTGTGTGAGTGTGTGTGTGTCGTTCCCTGATGATCCACGACTGTGTGTGTGTGTGTGTGTTGTTCCCTGATGATCCACGACTGTGTGTGTGTGTGTGTGTGTGTCGTTCCCTGATGATCCACGACTGTGTGTGTGTGTGTGTGTGTGTCGTTCCCTGATGATCCACGACTGTGTGTGTGTGTCGTTCCCTGATGATCCACGACTGTGTGTGTGTGTGTGTGTGTGTCATTCCCTGATGATCCACGAGTGTGTGTGTGTGTGTGTGTGTGTGTGTGTGTGTGTGTGTGTGTGTGTGTGTGTGTGTGTGTGTGTGTCGTTCCCTGATGATCCACGAGTGTGTGTGTGTGTGTGTGTGTGTGTGTTGTTCCCTGATGATCCACGAGTGTGTGTGTGTGTGTGTGTTCATCTCTGTCTGGAAACCCTCGGCTGAACTGAGGAACTGATTGTCATGTAAATCAAAGAGCCGTTCATTCTGTCATCATGTGCTCCAAACCTCGTGACTTTCTTTAACATAACAGAAGATATTGTGAAGAATGTCGGCGGTCAAACACTTTCGGTTCCCTTCGACATCAGTTGTGCTTCTGTCCCTGTAATGAGAGCAGATCTGTGTCTTCACAATATCTTCTGTTATGCTCTCCATATGAGAGAAACTCAAAGAGGTTTGGAACGAAATCATGTTATAATGAATATATGTTCTAGTTATGTTTAACCCTTGGATGATCAGGAATGAGTGTGAACAGTGAATGTTGCTGTAGTTTGGTCTGTCTCTCTCCGTCCGTCTGAAAGGCCAGAGGAACAACAGCTCTGTGAAAGGAGCCTGAAGGAGACGGATGACTGAACTGATGGACTGACCACAGACACACACTCCGATAACAGGAAACACTTTAGGAGAAGAGAAACAACAGGACGGAGAAGCATCAGAGATTGTGAGTCTCCTCTCGTCTGAGGTGAAACAGACTCATGAGCGCGTGCCCAACGACATGACATCTGAAGAAACCTTTAAAGTCAAACGGCTGTTGAACACGTCCGTCATGAGGGCCGGAGCACCGGTGGTGAGAGGACACTCTCGGAACTGCTCCGTTTCTTCTTCTTCTTCTTCTCCGAAATGAATATCATTTTTGAAGGCCTGAACATGCTCGAAAACTCACGAAACTTTGCACACGCGTCAGAACTGGAGAAAATGTACGTCTGATATGGGTTTCAGAATTGGGTGGGGCAAAATGGCTCGATAGCGCCACCTATAAAACTTCAACGGAGTGCGCCTCCCGATGAAATTCGGTACATACGTGTAATGTGCCAATACCTACAAAAAAGTCTCTTGGAGCAAAGTCATAAACGCAACAGGAAGTCAGCCATTTTTAATTTCCTCTGCCATTTTCGTGCATTTCCAGGGCTCGTTCCCAGTGTTTTTCTACAGAGAGCAGCTTCTGCTTCAGTTCACACACACCTGTGCTTTCAGAAGATACACGTTTCATAGCATCATAAAACATTAATAACATGTTTAACATCAGGTATTGTACATGATGAACGTTGAGGATAACATTCATATCAAAGATATTAAAGAAAAACATATTCACATATTAAAGAGGAAGAAAAAAGGGTGTAATCAGAATAAAGAATAATTCTCAGTAAATGTCTTTAGTTCTGACGGATTTGTCCTTGTGAAGTTTCGCAGTAGATCTTCACGTCAGCTGAACCGCTGAGTGTCCTGTCAGCATGTTTATATTTGTGTATGTAGAACTTACCAAGTAATATTATACTTTTCTGTCGTGGTCAAAAATGACTGGAAATACCAAAAAATATGAAATATGTCTTTTGGTGGTACAAATCAGCCAGTGAAGAATTATCACGATCTATTAATTATTTTGTTCGATTTTTTAAATGATCAAATACTGAGTAACAAAAATGATTTCCATGTGTTCCCTTTCTAACAAAATGTTAATGTTTGATAATCATAATGCAAAACCTGATACTTATCAAACAAACAATATCTAAACCTTGACAAAAAGTCGTCTCTTAGAATGTGTAAATATATATCTAGATGCAAAACCTAATAAAAGTAGGAAATGATGTCTAAGAAAACAACGGGAACCCAAAGCCTCGCGCTCACACCCTGACACACACAGGGTTTACTGAACGCCTCCAGACGACGCTATTCTCATTTTCTCATATTTATATTAAATATTCTCATATTTAAGGCCTTCACTCTATTCTAATGGGAAATATTGCTTTTATTAAAAATTATTGATATATATATATATATATGGGTAGTTGACAAATATGTAAAACGCCACTTTTGAAGAACAAATGCATATATTTATGTAGTGTGAAGTCTGATGTTTGAGAAAATATAAGGATCACTAACTTTGTCGATTCTTTCAGTGTTTTTTGAACACTTTTGCTGAGATGCGTCCTGTGGTGTGACGGACAGAATAAAGGGCCGTCGCACCAGAGGACAGCACAACTCAACACTTTTATAGTGGATCCAGAAAAGTTCAATATTTGAACAATTCTGAGACACAATCTTACCATGTGCTTCAGGAACATGACCTTGAATGGGGTCCTTCAACTAATGAAAGTTGTCTGTGGAAGTGCCTGATTTAATATCAGGATATGGTGTCACACCACAGGGAAATATATGGATGAAAAAAATGATTGTCATTTACTAAATAGACACTAGTAAAATTATGCCTGAGGTGTTTATTAACATTTGTGTGCTTTTCTTTTTTTAAATGTATTGACCCATGCTTGAGACAGTCACACCATAAGACAATTTTGAGATTTGGCTCAAAAACGTAAAAAATCAGTCACTGTATAAAGTTTGTGTCAGTGAGGTCATCCGTCAGGTCGTCAGTGAGGTCATCCGTCAGGTCGTCAGTGAGGTCATCCGTCAGGTCGTCAGTGATGTCAGTGAGGTCATCCGTGAGGTCATCCGTCAGGTCGTCAGTGAGGTCATCCGTGAGGTCGTCAGTGATGTCAGTGAGGTCACCCGTGAGGTCGTCAGTGATGTCAGTGAGGTCATCCGTCAGGTCGTCAGTGAGGTCATCCGTCAGGTCGTCAGTGAGGTCACCCGTGAGGTCGTCAGTGAGGTCACCCGTGAGGTCAGTGATGTCATCAGTGAGGTCATCCGTGAGGTCAGTGAGGTCACCCGTGAGGTCGTCAGTGATGTCAGTGAGGTCATCCGTCAGGTCGTCAGTGAGGTCATCCGTCAGGTCGTCAGTGAGGTCACCCGTGAGGTCGTCAGTGAGGTCGTCAGTGATGTCACCCGTGAGGTCGTCAGTGAGGTCACCCGTGAGGTCAGTGATGTCATCAGTGAGGTCATCCGTGAGGTCAGTGATGTCAGTGAGGTCATCCGTCAGGTCGTCAGTGAGGTCATCCGTCAGGTCGTCAGTGAGGTCACCCGTGAGGTCATCAGTGAGGTCATCCGTCAGGTCGTCAGTGATGTCAGTGAGGTCATCCGTCAGGTCGTCAGTGAGGTCATCCGTCAGGTCGTCAGTGAGGTCACCCGTGAGGTCATCAGTGAGGTCACCCGTGAGGTCGTCAGTGATGTCAGTGAGGTCATCCGTCAGGTCGTCAGTGAGGTCACCCGTGAGGTCATCCGTCAGGTCGTCAGTGAGGTCACCCATGAGGTCATCAGTGAGGTCATCCGTCAGGTCGTCAGTGATGTCAGTGAGGTCATCCGTCAGGTCGTCAGTGAGGTCACCCGTGAGGTCATCCGTCAGGTCGTCAGTGAGGTCACCCGTGAGGTCATCAGTGAGGTCATCCGTCAGGTCGTCAGTGATGTCAGTGAGGTCATCCGTCAGGTCGTCAGTGAGGTCACCCGTGAGGTCATCAGTGAGGTCACCCGTGAGGTCATCAGTGAGGTCATCCGTGAGGTCGTCAGTGATGTCAGTGAGGTCATCCGTCAGGTCGTCAGTGAGGTCCTCCGTGAGGTCACTGATATAATGTTGCTTCACTATATCTTCACTACTGTAAGTCTGGATGTGAACCAACAACTGAATGTCCTGAATGTCCTGTAAGCATTAATGAAAACTGTACAAACAATATTCTAACTAGATACAGTCAAAGAATCAGCGGTTTGAATACATTCTCAATCAGTGGATTGCTTACAAACATTATTTTCAAAGTACATGAATTGTAAGGCTCATGTTATATAGTATATAGTTGCTGTTAATAAATGTGGGAAATACAAAATGTGGAGAATTATGGATTAATGGCGTACACACCTGCATATTATAATATTACTGTTCGTGTATTATTGTAGATACAATGCCTTTTGTGATAATTGTATGTTTTTGTTGCATAATGAAAGAAAAAAATATATATATATATAAATATATATTTCTATATATAGAAATAATTGTGTATATAGTTCCCTGGCAGTTTAAATGTCTTCCCCTGAAACACTGCCTCTGTGGGAGAAGTAAAGCAGCGACAGCTTCATCACACACTTCTCCAGCACACGGTCAGGTTTACTGTAGAACAACAGCTCCACTGACAGAAAGCTCCAAACATGTGACAGAACCACACAGGAGTCGAGCAACACAAGAGCTTTACATTTAATGAACACACTCTTCACACATTACAGAAGAGTCCAGAACACATCCTTATGAATTACAACACAAGTTAATTCTTTTTCAAATAATAAAATATGATAAATGTGCTGAGTCCTAACACACACTCCTGGAGACCACATCCGGCCGGCGCCAGCTTGAGATGTGCGGATCAGGACAGCGGCTCTCCAGGAGCAGAGCTGTAAACCAACAGCACTACACTTTGGTGTCGATGTGAGGAGAGGGTTTGAAGCTGGAGCGATCCAGAAGAGCGCCGTCGGTCAGAGAATAGTGACGCGCGGCCCATTCCCGCCGCTCCCGCCTCACCGACAGCAGCTCTTCTGCTTCCTGCGGCAGCGCCGACTCTTCCTGCTCAGAGAACAGCACAAACACACGCTTACAGGTTACCGTCGCTACAGCTTCACACAACTCTTCACCAGCGTTCATCTTCACGCAGAGGAAGCACTGAAACTACAGAAACACTTCATCAGGTCTCAGATCAGCTCATTCTGAACACCAGCAGAGGTTTCACACAAACACACTCGATCACTCATAAAACACTAACAACAGGAGCATTACACAAAGATTTCTGCCGTTCAGAATTCACTGCCGTTTACGTCACATGGTCCATGTTTTCATCACTGCACACAATTATTCCCAAGTTTCCCCTTTTGTATAGATGATGAAACTGAAAGGCTTGTGTAGGTGTCAGATACAGCCGTTTTAGATTCAGAAGATATTTCATTCTGCTATTACTATAGAAATGTAGCACATTCAGGTTTGTATTATGTGAGGAATTTATCATAAGTTTAACAGTGTGTAACACTATATAAACGTGCAGATTGTCCCGTGGGCTGATGGGGTTTTGACGAATGGCTCAGAAGAGAGGACTGGGTTCAGTTACTGGCCCTGCTCGGTTTCATGCCATCATGAGCCCTATCCGGACGGGATTAGTTTCACATGGAGAGGTGGGGTAAAGTCATTATTCCCAGAGCTTCTCAGTGATGTCAGTCACGTCCGAATGTGCCATCTCAGTCATCATTACGGACAATATCAGATTACAGCGACTTTTACCTTCTGTAAAAAGGTCTGGAAAAATTACCTCAGGTAATACTAATCCCGTGTG
>CM077177.1:520000-540000 GCA_039654105.1 Coreius guichenoti | reverse complement strand
AGAACACAAACTTGAACTGAATTTGTGAATGGGTCTCATATTTGATGACAGGGTTCGGACAGATCCTGTAAAATGACTTAAGGACTACGATCAGAGATCTCACTTATCAAACAATATCCTTATTATCCTTCAAACTCTAAAAATAAAAATAAACTAATAAAACAAAATGATACGAATAAAGTGCAGCACATGACTGTGGTAACTTTAACAATTGAAATGATACTATGACAAACCTCATAAATATATGATTGAGCTGAAGAATGAAAGCTGTATTATATACTTGGATATTTATGTGCGCAATATCACGCTCATAGCCATGTGAAATGGCTCTATATCTAAATCAGATGGACTGCAGTGTTAATTTTGCATGAAAAGTGTTTTATCAATTGAACACTAATTTTATATACACCAATCAGGCATAACATTATGACCACTGACAGGTGAAGTGAATAACACTGATGATCTCTTCATCACGGCACCTGTTAGTGGGTGGGATATATTAGGCAGCAAGTGAACATTTTGTCCTCAAAGTTGATGTGTTAGAAACAGGAAAAATGGGCAAGCGTAAGGATTTGAGCGAGTTTGACAAGGGCCAAATTGTGATGGCTAGACGACTGGGTCAGAGCATCTCCAAAACTGCAGCTCTTGTGGGGTGTTCCCGGTCTGCAGTGGTCAGTATCTATCAAAAGTGCTCCAAGGAAGAAACAGTGGTGAACCGGAGACAGGGTCATGGGCGGCCAAGGCTCACTGATGCACGTGGGGAGCGAAGGCTCTGCTGGGAAACCTTGGGTCCTGCCATCCATGTGGATGTTACTTTGACACGTACCACCTACCTAAGCATTGTTGCAGACCATGTACACCCTTTCATGGAAACGGTATTCCCTGGTGGCTGTGGCTCTTTCAGCACGATAATGCTCCTGCCACAAAGCAAAAATGGTTCAGGAATGGTTTGAGGAGCACAACAACGAGTTTGAGGTGTTGACTTGGCCTCCAAATTCCCCAGATCTCAATCCAATCGAGCATCTGTGGGATGTGCTGAACAAACAAGTCCGATCCATGGAGGCCCCACCTCGCAACTTACAGGACTTAAAGGATCTGCTGCTAACATCTTGGTGCCAGATACCACAGCACACCTTCAGGGGTCTAGTGGAGTCCATGCCTCGACGGGTCAGGGGGACCAACACAACATTAGTTATGCCTGATCGTTGTATATTGTCTATCAATAATTCAAGCACTTTTCATAAATATGTCTGTTTTCAAGGGCTTTAATTTTAAATTCAAGGACTTTAAGCACCTTGTACGAACCCTGAGATGAAGTTTCATCACTGATTCTGTTATTGTCCTGTTGATCACTGAAGCTGCTTTGAAATGATATGTATTGAATTCAGTCTGTTCAGTGATGCTCAACACCTTCAGGCGTGTCCGTGACCCATGACCTGTACCTGCGTGTCAAAGACGTTGGTGAGGTTGACCTTAAACTCGGCTCTCAGGCATCTGGCGATGCAGCGGCAGTCGTGAACCACCTGAAGATCAGAAGATTCAGCAAGCGCTTCCTTCCCCACACACATTTGTTGACATCAAGACAGTCACCTGACCTTCAGGATGTGGGGGTTCTCCATAATCATGGACAGTCCGTTTTTAATGGCTTGCCCGCCGAGCAGAAGGATATCGAACAGGTACACGACTTTCTTCGTGGCAACCTGCATCAGAAGCGTTACTGACACACACACTCCAGCGCGTCTCTACACAAACTGAGCGCGAGTACCTGCAGCCAGCAGAGCCTCTCCCCCGCCGTCTGTCCAAACACGGCAGCGCCGACTCCGATCACCTTCTGCTCTTTGATGTGCATGACCTGAAACATACATCAATCACGCATGTGTGGAACAGACGGGATCTGAGATCACAGGATGCCGAGACTCACTGCTGGGCCGAACTTCTCATGAAGCTCGTCGATCAGCACATAGCTCACGTCGTGCTCGTCGCCGTCTGTGAGGAGACACACGGGTAAGATCAGGAGACACGACACACCTTATGTTGAGATGTGGAAGTAAGGGGTTTTCTGCCAATGTGCAAGACTTAATTCATTAGCTGCTATAGGTACATAACTAGATCAATAAAATGCAGCAAACTATTGGTGCTACAAAATAGTGTGCGTACAACATTAAAATGATATGGTAAGAAATACCAGCAGTGCCATCGTTGTTATTTCATGTGTTTTTGGATTGTCCTGCTGACAAAACACTGCAAAAATATCTTTATAATTGTCACCAATTAATGCCACAGATTATTTTGTACTGTGTGTTATGCTATGTTTGTTGTTCTATCTTCAATAAAAAAAAATAAAAATAATAATAAGTCTCGCACAATCAAGTTACAAACGGCTGTTAAAAGTAAAGGTTGTGATCAGTGTTGGGTAAGTTACTCTAAAAAGTAATGAATCACTAGTTACTAATGACATCTTCAATAGTGTAATTAGATCACTGTACAAATTACTCTCTCCAAAAAGTATTTAATTACTAATTACTTTCTAAATCCTATATCAACCTCGACTAGTTAAGAGATTCAAGGATAAGACATGAAACGGCTCTTAATTCATTCAAATAAATAATATAAAACTACATCAATTATTCTTATTAAAGGTGCAGTGTGTAGTATTTATGAGGATCTATTGACAGAAATGCAATATAATATACATAACTATGTTTTCAGTGGAGTATAAAGACTGTTATGTGTTTATTACCTTAGAATGAGCCGTTTCTATCACACACACCAGAGTATGTGAGCGGAGCGGAGCGGCGTGATTTTGAATGGAGTAAGGAGCGGATTTTTTAAAAGTCGGAGCGTCGTGGTTTTCACTCGCTCCGAGAGCGCTCCACTGCCGCTCCATCACGAGTACATTTCATGCCAACGGCCCATAATATAACTGCATTTTTAGCCAGAACTCACACGTCAAACACATTTAACTAGCTTGATACAGATGGATCACTCAAATCAGAAAGAATGTAAAGGTTATGATGACGGCGATGGACATGAGCGGGATGTTATAGTTTAAGGTTTTGTACCTTCTACATACGGAATATGATATATGAATATGACCATTTTAAACAGGTAGCACTTATTCACACACGCAGTCGTTCTCTCTAATGCATTCAAACAAATCTTACAGTGCTTATCTGCTTACAGTTATCTGCATCTGATTTTGAATGAGCAGAAATCTGTCGTCATGTAGTGACCCGTAGATAAAATAACTAAATTTGCACTGCAATAAACTACGTTGAAACTATCTCCTATTGTTTATTTTTTTTCCATTTAATGTACACTACCAGTCAAAAGTTTGGACACTTTCCCCATTCTCTTTGATGGGAAAGTGTGTCCAAACTTTTGACTGGTAGTGTATGTTATAAACCGAACTTTTGTGATATTTCAGAGCTTACTTAAATACTTTAGCTGCAAATTTCCTCAGAGCGGCGTTTCTGATATCATTGAGCGAGGAGTGGAGCGGAGGAGTGGGAAATGTTGAACCCGGAGCGGAGCTGGAGCGGAGTGATTGAGTGCTTAGAGCGTGGAGGGGAAATTGCTGCCGCTCCACTCCGCTCACATACTCTGCTACACACACCGCGGGTCCCTTACAGTGAAATCACCATTTTGTGCCGCCATGTTTCTACAGTAGCCCTAAACGGACAAACTTCTACAGAGCGCTAGTCACTCTCTGCTGTCTCAGACGACCACATCTTTGTCCTGTGTCAGCCACCGTAGCTCCTCTATGTGCTCCGAAAGGGAGGGGTGAGCGATTGCACTTCACAACCTCACCGCTAGATGCCGCTAAAACTTACACACTGCACCTTTAACTGACCAAAGTATTACAAATGTGAGGATACATAAAAACATGCATTTTAAAGTTAGACTTTTTGATGTTAATTCCATTATTCTATATATATATATATATATATATATAAATAAATAAATAAATAAATAATTGTTCTACAGTCTTTACACAGTATTTAGTTCAACTACATCAGAAGTAACTAATTAAATGACAGAAAAATAAGAGTAATCCCTTACTTTACATTTCAAGGGAAAAGTAATAAATTACAGTAACTAGTTACACCAACACTGTCTGTGATTGACCGTGGACATGAAGACATTCACCTGAGATGATCTTCCTCCTGAAAGAGCTGAACTCAGACCTGTGCTCTTCATTAACACTGAAATCACAGCAAATAAATGAGCTGAACTGATTTAATGAAGCGATAAAACACATTAAACGAGTATAAAGTCACTCACAGGTCTCCATTCGCACAACTGATGAAATCCACTGTCAGAAAAGCAAGATAAATGAGATCTTAGCTTGTCTGGGTCAACAAAAACGATGTTTAGTTGTTTTATAAGGAAGTTCATTGTGAGATTATGGCCTTTACCTTTCACAATCTCGTGTCCGAACAGCAGTTTGACTCCTGGAAACTTCCGTCCGCTGTTCTCCTCACACACTACAGAGACACACACACACACACACACACACACACACACACACACACACACACACACACACACACACACACACACACACACTCTTCAGCTATAGTGACTATATAAACCGTGCTGTTATTAAACACACATGCTTTGGCCTCACCGTCCTCTAAGAGCACACAGTCTACTCTCTCTCTCTCTCTCTCTCTCTCTCTCTCTCTCTCTCTCTCTCTCTCTCTCTCTCTCTCTCTCTCTCTCTCTCTCTCTCTCTCTCTCTCTCTCTCTCTCTCTCTCTCTCTCTCTCTCTCTCTCTCTCTCTCTCTCACTCACACTCACACTCACACTTACCGTCCTCTAAGAGCACAGTCTTCTTCGGGTGGACCCGCTGTATAACGCCACTGATCTCAGTGTCCAACAGGGTTATTTTAACGCGTTTCTTTCTCAATTCATCCAAAAACCTGCACTCATCTGAAGATGAAGCCATGTTAATCAGACTGTGACTCGGATGTAAGTGCTAAATTACTGCGCCTGTCTGGATTGATGAATGTAATTGATTTATTAACATCTGTTTTAAATACTCGGTGTCAGTGGGCGGAGCTTCATTAATATTCATGAGCTTCCTGTTTCGCCACTGAAAATATTAGCGCTCGCTCCTCGGATCACAGAAACTGATTTGGTTTCAGCGGCGAACGAAGTTAAGATTTGTTTTTAAATAACTGTTCATGTATGTACATTGTGTGATGTGATTTAATGATTACAAGGTACATATTATCCAAGGTACACATTCCTGTGCAGTTAATTCTCATATTGTATTTTCAGAAAGTTTGGGAATAATTTTCCTCTCCCCACATTTGTCACTACCGATACACAATAATATATGATTTAATAAGATGGCTTATATTGACCTATTAATATTTTGTTGACATCTACCATGTAAATGTATTTTTTGCTATTTTATTAAAAAGTTTTCACAGGTAAATCAATAGCAATTACAATTTTAACAGTATCTCAAGTGTAATTTATGAGATTTGTTGTATTTTGAATCCAGTCTCTCTTTGTAAAAGTCATAAAGTTTATCATACCGATTTCAGAGTTAAGGATTCATTAGTTTGAATACACATTGATCCAAACACTATCAGAACATCTTAGTTGATCATACAATACACGTTATTTTTGACAAAACATCCCGTGTTTGGGTCGTGATGCACATGTTCGGTACTGACAGTAATGTTTCGGTCACATTACAGAATTTAACTCACATACTAAAACACTAATGATTTGCATAACTGTCCTAAAGTTTATTTCCCCCAAATAAACGATTATGTGTTCCCTTTTGTCACGACCGAAACGTGGTGAATTGTGACAATTTTAGGCACTTTTGCGCTCAAAGATGCTAATCAGCACATGGTTAGCTAGCACAGTTCTACACACACAAAAACTACATTTTATGGAATAACACCCAAAAAAGTGTGATTAATTGCAGAAGAAAGGTGTTTGGTAGTGACGTTTCCTTAAAGTGACACACAGATTTTTAATATACAGCTCTGGAAAAAATGACGAGACCACTTAACATTGATTTCTCCAGAGCTGTATATATATTTTTATAAATATGTTTATTCATTTTCAAGCATTACAAACATAACCTATTATTTACTACTAATTATTATTATGGCTCACCACTCCAATAAATCAATCTGGAAAGAAGGGGAAATAAAAGAGATAAATGAAATGACTGTACAAACAATATGCCTTCCATATTTATACTCAAATATACCTCACATATTTAAACCTCACTAAACAAACCCTCTACTAAGAACAGAGGATATATTTAAACCCATATATATCAAGATTGGATCCCAGCGTCTGTGAAACATGACATGTTTGCTATGAGAAGCACAGGTTTAGTAATCTAAAGATACATATTCAAGCATAACTCTGTGCCATAGTGCCATCGAAGGGGCTTTATCCAATAACCAGCTCAGAACAATACATTTTCATGCACAGAATGTTAGAAACTCATGCCTTCTTATGTTTGTCTGCAATAATGTCATCATATACCCAAGCAACATGTGCTTTGGATCACAGCCGGTATTAAAAGATTCTTGTTCTACCATCACTTTGTCTTTGAGTATTTTTATTGTCAGTATTTGTGTTTTTTCATTGTTCTTTAGTGTTTGATTCAAGGTTTTATAAATAAAGCTTTGTTAAACTTTACCCTGAAGAAATCCTGATGTTGTTCTTTGACTCAAATGTGATCATAAACTCCACCCTCTTACAACACTTACAGGAAGAGACAGACTTATTATTTCTCTCTTCTGCCGTACTGACTCTCTTCTCTCTTGACAAAAGCAATAAAGAATCAGCGATCAGCGGAGAATGAACAGAAACACTTTCAAGAAGGATTTTTGAGACATTAGTTTCTGGACAGACAGCAGATCGTTGTGATTCTCAAGGTGATTCTCATTTTTAAAACCGTCGTTCAGAAAGTGAAAGTAAAGTTTGTATTGCTGGAGCTCAAACAGTGAAAATGGCTTCACTAAATGTTTCTGCTGAAGAGCTTTCTTGTCCCGTGTGCTGTGAAATCTTCAAGGCTCCTGTTATTTTATCATGTAGTCACAGTGTCTGTAAAGAGTGTCTTCAACAGTTCTGGAGAACCAAAAACACTCAGGAGTGTCCCGTCTGCAGGAGAAGATCCTCAAGAGAACACCCTCCAACTAATCTTGTGTTAAAGAACTTGTGTAAGTCGTTCCTGAAGGAGAGAAATGAGACGCGTTCATCAGAGTCTGAAGAGATCTGCAGTTTACACAGTGAGAAACTCAAACTCTTCTGTCTGGAGGACAAACAGCCTGTGTGTTTAGTGTGTATTAATTCACAGAAACACGACAATCACAAATTCAGACCCATCAGTGAAGTGGTTTCATCATATAAGGTAAGACAAATGTCTCTTGTTTCACATGTAAGTGAAAGTGACACAGGCCAATGGTAACCCATACTCGGTAGTGCGCACACATTTAGGATTAGTGAGTAGTGAAGTAGTTTTTGTTCAATTCTAGGAGGAGCTCAATACAGCACTGAAGTCCTTACAGAAGAAACTTAAACGCAATGAAAACATTAAAGGAGAGTTTGAGAAAACAGCTCAACACATCAAGGTGAGGAAACAGAGTCAAGAGTCATTTTCATCACAGCTGTAGGATCACTATATACAGCTATGATTATGTATATTTCAGTTGATTATTTCTGTAAATGACGAGCAGCGTCTGCTTCTGGATCCGTTATATGTCAGGTGTCGGAGTTTCTCTCTGATATGAATGATGTGAAGTGTTGATGTGTGTGGATTGAGATGATTGAAGTGAATGTGATTTGATTTCAGTCTCAAGCTGAGCACACAGAGCTTCAGATTAAACAGCAGTTTGAGAAGCTTCATCAGGTTCTCAGAGATGAAGAAGAAGCTACAATCACTGCACTGAGGGAGGAAGAGGAGCAGAAGAAGCAGATGATGAAGGAGAAGCTGGAGGAGATGAACACACACATCTCAGCTCTTTCACACACAATCAAAGACATGGAGGAGATGATGAGAGCCAGTGACGTCTGCTTTCTGAAGGTCTGATTTCAGATCATTGGTTGATCATTGGTTCATTGATTGAGTTCTTGATGATAAATGGTGTGTTTGTTCTGCAGGAGTTTCCAGTCTCAAAGGAAAGGTGAGTGATCTGCTCCTGTCTCTGGTCTCTCTGGTTCTGATCCAAAGCCACTGCAGTTCTGACTCCTGAATGTTCTTCCAGAGTCCAGAGCTCACAGCCGGATCCACAGATGGCTTCTGGAGCTTTGATTCATGTGCCACGGTACTTGGGCAACCTGCCGTTCAGAGTCTGGAAGAAGATGCAGGACATCGTCCACAACAGTGAGTCTGACTGCACGCACACACACACACACACACACACACACACAGAGAGAGAGAGCGCAGAAGTGCCTTCAGATCACACAGTGTTGAGTGTTGATCTCTGAAACCACAAAAATTGCACCAAATGAGAGTTTTTGTCAGTGCTGAGGTTGGTTTTTGATAAATTGGGACCTTTTAGACTCCAAAAAGTCTTTTTGCCTCTCTTTGGTTTTATAAAAATATCTTTTGAACCCGACACACACACACACACACACACACACACACACACACGACATGGTACGATGAAGATTCTTTCTTCCAGTCTTTGTTGCTTCTGGTGGAGTAAAAAACACTTCCAAAAGAATGCCAGAGCACACAGAGCCTTAGTTATGCTCTTTCAAACACAAGACTGATTGTTTTATTAAGGGGTTTCCTTTAAAATGACACCAAATGTATTTATTTACTGTATGTGAGTAAGGGAAGGCTTCAAAGTTTATGTCAATTTCAGGTGAAAATCCAAAATAAGCTGAAGAGTCGGAGGGGTTAAACACTGATGATGAAGATGAGTGTGAAACTAATAACAGCGCTGACAGAGATCAGAGGAAATGTGTTTGATCAACAGGATCATAATTCATAATAATCTGTGTGGGTTCAGTCTTGATCATGATATGAAGATCAGAATAAAAGCATCTGTTGATTGTGTCTCATCAGCTCCTGTGATTCTGGATCCAAACACGGCTCATCCATTTCTCGTCCTGTCTGATGATCTGACCAGTGTGAGATACAGTGGGAACTATCAACCTCTTCCTGATAATCCAGAGAGATTTGACTATTGTTACTGTGTTCTGGGTTCAGAGGGTTTTAACTCAGGAACACACAGCTGGGATGTGGAGGTTAAACAGAGTTTAGTCTGGACACTTGGAGTAACTACAGCATCAAACCAGAGGAAGGGAGAGGGTTTCTTCAACACTGATGTCTGGAGTGTGTCGTACGGATGGTCTCCAGGTTCTGGTTTTCGTGTTAAACAGAAGCTTGATCGTGTGAGAGTGTGTGTGGACTATGACAGAGGAACGGTGTCATTCTCTGATCCTGTAACTAACACACATCTACACACATTCACAACCTCCTTCACTCACACACTCTTTCCATTCTTCTATTGTTCTTCCTCTCTGAGGATCTTAGCGGTCAATAGTCAGTAAACGTCACTCCTGTAGGTCTGGATCTTCCTGCTTTCATCAGTTTCCAATATTTAATCCATATCTCATGAGTGAGAGTGCTGTTGATCTGAATATCAGTGCGGTGGCTGTGATTGGACCGTGATGATCACATGACTGACAGCAACACTCACACTCTCATATTGCTTTCATACAACAGATCAATAAACAACACGTTTATTTAATTACAGAATAGAAGAAGATTAAAAAGCACTTTACACAATAAGACCAATTATTAGACAATTTTAGGATAATAACCATTTTACCTTGCTAATGTTCACATAATTATATAATATTTGTTTTTCTAGAAACTGAACCTAATTCTGCACAGTTTCAATGAATGTGTAAATAAATAATTGTTAACTTGAGTTTAAATGATCATTTGTTCTCTTAAGTGCATGAATGTAAGGAGAGCCTGGTTTAGGGGTCATTTGGGACGGGCCGTTGTTTCTCAATCATCTCTTGATCTGTTAATGTAACACTGGAGATTGTGTGTGTGGTTCAGGTTTGTGTGATTGTGTCTGGAGCTGAACTCTTCAGGACAGCAGCTCTTCAGGAACAGGGATGGAGAGCCTGGTTTAGGGGTCATTTGGGACGGGCCGTTATCTCTCAATCATCTCTTCTTCTCTCTTCCGTCTGTAAAGCTCAATCGCTCCTCCTGCTGCCTGACAACAGCGACTGCACTGTAACTTCACTGTATCTGTGGTGGAAATGAGATTCTCTGCTCTCACAACTAAAACTTTACCTCCAGGATCTTGTTCTTTGACTTCCACACCTGCTGTGATTGTGTGTTATGTAATTATTACACTTAACTTTAAACATTACTTATTGAGCAACAGATTTTGTGTGAAAATAAATCATAAAAGTGTTTTATTTTGTTTAAAAATCTTCTAAATGTATGAGGTGACGAGGGGGCGTTTTACCCCACAGACACACGGGGCAAAAGATACAAATACTTAAAATAATGTTTTTATTAATGTTAATAGTTAATACTTCTTCTGTAACTATTTTCTGTTTATTTTGATGAATAAAAGAATTCATTTTTGTTCAATAAATATACTGTCACTAAAATATGTTCATTTTAAAAATACAGAAACAAAATGATTTAAAAAATAAAGATTCTGAACGCATTGAATGAGATCCCATAATAATTTAATACAGATTTACAGTACTAACAAATAAATGATATTTTATTATATGTTTTTCAATCTGATGGTTTCATTATAAATATGGCGATTAACTCTAAGGTGGGCACCCAATCTAATATATGATATTTCTGAAAAACCAACAAACCGAAAAACCAAAACGAAATAATAAGGCTAATTTACGTTTTTTTTTTTTTTTTTTCAGTTCTCACTGTGTTTTACAGCTGCGTGCCGCGCTCTGCGCATGCGCAATGTATAGCCGCGCAATAAGCCTGTGATCATTTCTGGTAACTGGTATGCCGAAAGACCCACAATGGCATCACTCGAGTCATACATGCCAGTAATTTATGATATGTTTGTGAATGGAATGACATACAGGGAGATGTCTGAAAGGCTGCGAGAAATAGGTGTCCAGCGGGGAAACTCTGAGATCAGTATCCGGAGACAACTTACCAAACATAATTTGCGGAGAAAAGGACACTCTTCTGATTCAGACCTTGAAATTGCAGTCTCTCGAGCAATACATCAGGTATGAATAATGAATAAGCAATAGTAAAATAATAAAAAATAATGGTGTACTATTTGATGGATCGTGTGTGTGTGTATTTTTAACAGACTGGATCAACTTATGGTCGTAAAATGATGACAGGCTCCCTGTCCCCAGAGGGCAGGAGTGGCATTGCAAGCCGACATTAGAACGGGCACTTAGCGCTACTGGCCACTAGGGGCAAGGATGCGGGAAGATACCGGCTCTACGCGGAGGCTATAAAATCTAGCGAATGTGTTAGGTGTCGCCCAGCCCGCAACTCTACATATGTCTGTCAGCGAGGCGCCTTGAGCCAGCGCCCAGGAGGAAGCTACACTCCTTGTGGAGTACGCTCGCACCCCGAACGGGCAAGGCACGTCTTAGGACTGGTAAGCCAAGACGATAGCATCCACTATCCAGTGGGCTAACCTCTGCTTGGAGACAGCCTTTCCCTTCTGCTGGCCTCCTTAACAGACAAAGAGCTGCTCTGAGGTTCTAAAGCTTTGGTTCCGGTCAACGTAAGCGCGAAGAGTGCGGACGGGACACAACAAAGCCAGGGCTGGGTCTGCCTCCTCCAAGGGCAGCGCTTGCAGGTTCACCACCTGGTCCCGGAAGGGAGTGGTGGGAACCTTGGGCACGTATCCAGGCCGGGGTCTCAGGACAACGTGAGAGTTGGCCGGCCTGAATTCTAGGCACGATTCGTTGACCGAAAGTGCATGAAGGTCCCCTACCCTCTTGATTGAGGCCAATGCAGTCCGGAGCACTGTCTTCATGGACAGGATGTTTAACTCTGCAGACTGTAAAGGCTCAAAGGGAGGACCCTGAAGTGCTCTGAGCACCAGGGCTAGGTCCCAAGAGGCTACCGAGGTTGAACGAGGAGGATTCAGTCTCCTCGCACCTCTGAGGAACCTGACGATTAAGTCGTGCTTCCCTAAGGACTTACCTTCTACTGCATCGTGATATGCCGCTATTGCGGCAACGTACACTTTGAGGGTGGAGGGAGACAGCTTTCGCTCCAGTCCATCTTGCAGGAAAGAAAGCACGACATTAATCAAACACCTTCACCTTTCTTGGGTACAATGAAGTAAGGGCTGTAGAACCCCGACCTCATATTGGCTGGAGGAACCGGCTCGATCGCGTCCTTCGCCAGCAGGACATTGATTTCTGATTGCAAGACATGGGCATCGCTGCTCCGCACGGTGGTGAAGAGGATGCCCCTGTACTTGGGCGGCCGGCATGCGAACTGAATCGCATAGCCGAGTCTGATGGTATGGATGAGCCATCAAGATGGCCTGGGGAGACCTAGCCAGGCCCCCAGAGACTGAGCAAGCGGGACCAATGGCACCACAGACGTACCCGGGGTGGGGCAGCGAGGTGGAGTACGCAGACCCGACTCGTGTTGTCTGAGTAGTCCAAGGTGGGGCAGAGTGTGGGTGAGGAGGCCCGGGGGCGTCCTCGGTGCCCACACTGCTTCCCCCTGGCGAAGGGGAGAGGGGAGGAAAGGAGTGGCAAGGCCCGGGGGCGTCGCGCACTGCCAACCTGGCCCTCTTGGGGCCCAGGGAGGGAAGAAACTGCTCTTTTATTGAGAATGTGGGTACCGCTGGACTCCGGAGAGCCAGTGGCAGGATGTTGTGTGAACCAGCCTTCTCGATGACATTCTCCCCCCAGTCCTCCTCCGGGGGACCACCTCCCCTGGAGCAGCTCCTCTTCTCCCTGGGCTGCCCGTCTCAGGGCCGCTTGCCCTTGCGCTTGCCGACGGACTTCACAGGACCCTGGAGCGTTGAGGAACCGCACCTTGTCGGTCTCACGCAAATCCACCAGGTTCAGCCACAGGTGGCGCTCCTGGACCACAAGTGTGGACATCGCCCGACCCAGGGAGCGTGCGGTGACTTTCGTCGCCCGGAGGGCGAGGTCCGTCGCGGTACGCAGTTCCTGCATAACCCCTGGGTCGGAACTATCCTGGTACAGTTCCTTGAGCGCTTTGGCCTGGTAGACCTGCAGGAGCACCATGGCATGCAAAGATGACGCGGCTTCTCCACAGGCTGTGTAAGCCTTGCCCGTTAGTCCGGACGAGAACTTACACGCCCGAGAGGGGAGACGCGGATTTCCCCGCCAGTCAGTAGCGGTCTTCGGACACAGCTGCATCGCTACCGACCGCTCTACTGGGGGGATCTCCACGTAGCCCTTAGCCGCGCCACCATCGAGGGTAGTGAGGACGGAGGAGTCAGTCGATCGGTTTCTAGCGTTGTAAGGCGCAAACCTCCATTAATAAGCTTTGGGAAAGGGACCGGTCATACTATTGTAGTTCGCCCATATTACCTGAAATATTTTAGAAATGTTTTCAACCATCATGTCTTCCTCTCTCAATGTTACCCTTCTAGACGAAGTGAAAAGAACAAATGATACATCCGTTTCGTCGCAATTATGTTGCCTCCGAGTGTACCTGAAACACATGCGGTTATGGCTAGCGGCCTTACATTCATTGCGCAGAGCGCGGCGTGCAGCTGTAAAACACAGTGAGAACTAGAAAAATAAAGAAAAACGTAAATTATCCGTATTTTGTTTTGGTTTTGAGCTGAAAACTGGAAAAAAGACATCAGCGTTCATTTTTTGGTTCATACAGAACCACCGAAAAACGAAATATCGACCTGTTTTGCCTGTTTTTCGTTTGCCAGATTAAATGAAATAATTGAATGATCAGATGATACACGGACCCGTTACACGGACACGTTAAAGTCAGCCGCTGTTTATTATCATATTAAATATTGAGCCTTTTACTCCAAATACCATACTTTTACATATAAAAACATGAAATATTAGATCAAATTAGCGCAGAATCAACTTCTTGTTGCTGTCGGCGATCACGTCAAGGATCAGTCAAATTTCCACGTGCATCATCAAAAGCGGTTGTGAAGAAAAGTGCTGAGCTGAGTTTTTGTGCATCTCGGGGTTTAAAAGAGAATAAAGTCAATGCGCCTTTAGCACCGTTGTGCTCTAATGATGTTCAGCTAATGTGGTCTCGCTCTGTGTGAGGGAATTTAACCATTTCAGTTCAGATCCATCGGTTGAATAGAGTTAAAATAGTGTTGTTTCAGCTAATAATTCAATTGAGTTGGTTAAAGAATGAACACTAGGTGATGGATATATAGGTGAAGTTATATCCTGACTCAGGTTTCACTAAACTTCTGCCTGTGAGTGTGTGAGTGTGAGTGGTTCCCTGATGATCCACGACTGTGTGTGTGTGTGTGTGTGTGTGTGTGTGTGTCGTTCCCTGATGATCCACGACTGTGTGTGCGTGTGTCATTCCCTGATAATCCACGACTGTGTGTGTGTGTGTCGTTCCCTGATGATCCATGACTGTGTGTGTGTGTGTGTGTGTGTCGTTCCCTGATGATCCACGACTGTGTGTGTGTGTGTGTGTGTGTGTGTCGTTCCCTGATGATCCACGACTGTGTGGATTCGTGTGTGTGTGTGTCGTTCCCTGATGATCCATGACTGTGTGTGTCGTTTCCTGATGATCCACGACTGTGTGTGTGTGTGTGTGTGTGTGTTGTTTCCTGATGATCCACGACTGTGTGTGTGTGTGTGTGTGTGTGTGTCGTTCCCTGATGATCCACAACTGTGTGTGTGTGTGTGTGTGTGTGTGTGTCGTTTCCTGATGATCCACGACTGTGTGTGTGTGTGTGTGTGTGTGTGTCGTTCCCTGATGATCCACGACTGTGTGGATCCGTGTGTGTGTGTGTCGTTCCCTGATGATCCATGACTGTGTGTGTGTGTGTGTGTGTCATTCCCTGATGATCCACGAGTGTGTGTGTGTGTGTGTTCATCTCTGTCTGGAAACCCTCGGCTGAACTGAGGAACTGATTGTCATGTAAATCAAAGAGCCGTTCATTCTGTCATCATGTGCTCCAAACCTCGTGACTTTCTTTAACATAACAGAAGATATTGTGAAGAATGTCGGCGGTCAAACGCTTTCGGTTCCCTTCGACATCAGTTGTGCTTCTGTCCCTGTAATGAGAGCAGATCTGTGTCTTCACAATATCTTCTGTTATGCTCTCCATATGAGAGAAACTCAAAGAGGTTTGGAACGAAATCATGTTATAATGAATATATGTTCTAGTTATGTTTAACCCTTGGATGATCAGGAATGAGTGTGAACAGTGAATGTTGCTGTAGTTTGGTCTGTCTCTCTCCGTCCGTCTGAAAGGCCAGAGGAACAACAGCTCTGTGAAAGGAGCCTGAAGGAGACGGATGACTGAACTGATGGACTGACCACAGACACACACTCCGATAACAGGAAACACTTTAGGAGAAGAGAAACAACAGGACGGAGAAGCATCAGAGATTGTGAGTCTCCTCTCGTCTGAGGTGAAACAGACTCATGAGCGCGTGCCCAACGACATGACATCTGAAGAAACCTTTAAAGTCAAACGGCTGTTGAACACGTCCGTCATGAGGGCCGGAGCACCGGTGGTGAGAGGACACTCTCGGAACTGCTCCGTTTCTTCTTCTTCTTCTTCTCCGAAATGAATATCATTTTTGAAGGCCTGAACATGCTCGAAAACTCACGAAACTTTGCACACGCGTCAGAACTGGAGAAAATGTACGTCTGATATGGGTTTCAGAATTGGGTGGGGCAAAATGGCTCGATAGCGCCACCTATAAAACTTCAACGGAGTGCGCCTCCCGATGAAATTCGGTACATACGTGTAATGTGCCAATACCTACAAAAAAGTCTCTTGGAGCAAAGTCATAAACGCAACAGGAAGTCAGCCATTTTTAATTTCCTCTGCCATTTTCGTGCATTTCCAGGGCTCGTTCCCAGTGTTTTTCTACAGAGAGCAGCTTCTGCTTCAGTTCACACACGCCTGTGCTTTCAGAAGATACACGTTTCATAGCATCATAAAACATTAATAACATGTTTAACATCAGGTATTGTACATGATGAACGTTGAGGATAACATTCATATCAAAGATATTAAAGAAAAACATATTCACATATTAAAGAGGAAGAAAAAAGGGTGTAATCAGAATAAAGAATAATTCTCAGTAAATGTCTTTAGTTCTGACGGATTTGTCCTTGTGAAGTTTCGCAGTAGATCTTCACGTCAGCTGAACCGCTGAGTGTCCTGTCAGCATGTTTATATTTGTGTATGTAGAACTTACCAAGTAATATTATACTTTTCTGTCATGGTCAAAAATGACTGGAAATACCAAAAAATATGAAATATGTCTTTTGGTGGTACAAATCAGCCAATGAAGAATTATAACGATCTATTAATTATTTTGTTCGATTTTTTAAATGATCAAATACTGAGTAACAAAAATGATTTCCATGTGTTCCCTTTCTAACAAAATGTTAATGTTTGATAATCATAATGCAAAACCTGATACTTATCAAACAAACAATATCTAAACCTTGACAAAAAGTCGTCTCTTAGAATGTGTAAATATACACTCACCTAAAGGATTATTAGGAACACCTGTTCAATTTCTCATTAATGCAATTATCTAATCAACCAATCACATGGCAGTTGCTTCAATGCATTTAGGGGTGTGGTCCTGGTCAAGACAATCTCCTGAACTCCAAACTGAATGTCAGAATGGGAAAGAAAGGTGATTTAAGCAATTTTGAGCGTGGCATGGTTGTTGGTGCCAGACGGGCCGGTCTGAGTATTTCACAATCTGCTCAGTTACTGGGATTTTCACGCACAACCATTTCTAGAGTTTACAAAGAATGGTGTGAAAAGGGAAAAACATCCAGTATGCGGCAGTCCTGTGGGCGAAAATGCCTTGTTGATGCTAGAGGTCAGAGGAGAATGGGCCGACTGATTCAAGCTGATAGAAGAGCAACTTTGACTGAAATAACCACTCGTTACAACCGAGGTATGCAGCAAAGCATTTGTGAAGCCACAACACGCACAACCTTGAGGCGGATGGGCTACAACAGCAGAAGACCCCACCGGGTACCACTCATCTCCACTACAAATAGGAAAAAGAGGCTACAATTTGCACGAGCTCACCAAAATTGGACAGTTGAAGACTGGAAAAATGTTGCCTGGTCTGATGAGTCTCGATTTCTGTTGAGACATTCAGATGGTAGAGTCAGAATTTGGCGTAAACAGAATGAGAACATGGATCCATCATGCCTTGTTACCACTGTGCAGGCTGGTGGTGGTGGTGTAATGGTGTGGGGGATGTTTTCTTGGCACACTTTAGGCCCCTTAGTGCCAATTGGGCATCGTTTAAATGCCACGGCCTACCTGAACATTGTTTCTGACCATGTCCATCCCTTTATGACCACCATGTACCCATCCTCTGATGGCTACTTCCAGCAGGATAATGCACCATGTCACAAAGCTCGAATCATTTCAAATTGGTTTCTTGAACATGACAATGAGTTCACTGTACTAAAATGGCCCCCACAGTCACCAGATCTCAACCCAATAGAGCATCTTTGGGATGTGGTGGAACGGGAGCTTCGTGCCCTGGATGTGCATCCCACAAATCTCCATCAACTGCAAGATGCTATCCTATCAATATGGGCCAACATTTCTAAAGAATGCTTTCAGCACCTTGTTGAATCAATGCCACGTAGAATTAAGGCAGTTCTGAAGGCGAAAGGGGGTCAAACACAGTATTAGTATGGTGTTCCTAATAATCCTTTAGGTGAGTGTATATCTAGATGCAAAACCTAATAAAAGTAGGAAATGATGTCTAAGAAAACAATGGGAACCCAAAGCCTCGCGCTCACACCCTGACATACACAGGGTTTACTGAACGCCTCCAGACGACGCTATTCTCATTTTCTCATATTTATATTAAATATTCTCATATTTAAGGCCTTCACTCTATTCTAATGGGAAATATTGCTTTTATTAAAAATTATTGATATATATATATATATATATATATATATGGGTAGTTGACAAATATGCAGTAAAAATGCAAATTTTTGTAAAACGCCACTTTTGAAGAACAAATGCATATATTTATGTAGTGTGAAGTCTGATGTTTGAGAAAATATAAGGATCACTAACTTTGTCGATTCTTTCAGTGTTTTTTGAACACTTTTGCTGAGATGCGTCCTGTGGTGTGACGGACAGAATAAAGGGCCGTCGCACCAGAGGACAGCACAACTCAACACTTTTATAGTGGATCCAGAAAAGTTCAATATTTGAACAATTCTGAGACACAATCTTACCATGTGCTTCAGGAACATGACCTTGAATGGGGTCCTTCAACTAATGAAAGTTGTCTGTGGAAGTGCCTGATTTAATATCAGTATATGGTGTCACACCACAGGGAAATATATGGATGAAAAAAATGATTGTCATTTACTAAATAGACACTAGTAAAATTATGCCTGAGGTGTTTATTAACATTTGTGTGCTTTTCTTTTTTTAAATGTATTGACCCATGCTTGAGACAGTCACACCATAGGACAATTTTGAGATTTGGCTCAAAAACGTAAAAAATCAGTCACTGTATAAAGTTTGTGTCAGTGAGGTCATCCGTCAGGTCGTCAGTGATGTCATCCGTCAGGTCGTCAGTGAGGTCATCCGTCAGGTCGTCAGTGAGGTCATCCGTCAGTGATGTCAGTGAGGTCATCCGTCAGGTCGTCAGTGATGTCAGTGAGGTCATCCGTCAGGTCGTCAGTGAGGTCATCCGTCAGGTCGTCAGTGAGGTCATCCATCAGTGATGTCAGTGAGGTCATCCGTCAGGTCGTCAGTGAGGTCCTCCGTGAGGTCACTGATATAATGTTGCTTCACTATATCTTCACTACTGTAAGTCTGGATGTGAACCAACAACTGAATGTCCTGAATGTCCTGTAAGCATTAATGAAAACTGTACAAACAATATTCTAACTAGATACAGTCAAAGAATCAGCGGTTTGAATACATTCTCAATCAGTGGATTGCTTACAAACATTATTTTCAAAGTACATGAATTGTAAGGCTCATGTTATATAGTATATAGTTGCTGTTAATAAATGTGGGAAATACAAAATGTGGAGAATTATGGATTAATGGCGTACACACCTGCATATTATAATATTACTGTTCGTGTATTATTGTAGATACAATGCCTTTTGTGATAATTGTATGTTTTTGTTGCATAATGAAAGAAAAAAAAAATATATATATATAAATATATATTTCTATATATAGAAATAATTGTGTATATAGTTCCCTGGCAGTTTAAATGTCTTCCCCTGAAACACTGCCTCTGTGGGAGAAGTAAAGCAGCGACAGCTTCATCACACACTTCTCCAGCACACGGTCAGGTTTACTGTAGAACAACAGCTCCACTGACAGAAAGCTCCAAACATGTGACAGAACCACACAGGAGTCGAGCAACACAAGAGCTTTACATTTAATGAACACACTCTTCACACATTACAGAAGAGTCCAGAACACATCCTTATGAATTACAACACAAGTTAATTCTTTTTCAAATAATAAAATATGATAAATGTGCTGAGTCCTAACACACACTCCTGGAGACCACATCCGGCCGGCGCCAGCTTGAGATGTGCGGATCAGGACAGCGGCTCTCCAGGAGCAGAGCTGTAAACCAACAGCACTACACTTTGGTGTCGATGTGAGGAGAGGGTTTGAAGCTGGAGCGATCCAGAAGAGCGCCGTCGGTCAGAGAATAGTGACGCGCAGCCCATTCCCGCCGCTCCCGCCTCACCGACAAAAAATCATTGTGTAATCCAGAAAAACATTTGACAAACTGATAAGGATAAGTGATATTTGAGAGGA
>CM077177.1:467500-515000 GCA_039654105.1 Coreius guichenoti | reverse complement strand
AACCGTTTGTTCAGTTCAGTGCTGTTGCTATAATTATCAAAAACAGAAATAAAACAAATAAATATCGGTTCTGTATATCAGTTATCGGGCACATTAACATGCAAATAATTGGTTTTGGTAATAAAAAAAAAAAGAATCGATATCGGTCGATCTCTAGTTCAGATCCGAGAACACAAACTTGAACTGAATTTGTGAATGGGTCTCATATTTGATGACAGGGTTCGGACAGATCCTGTAAAATGACTTAAGGACTACGATCAGAGATCTCACTTATCAAACAATATCCTTATTATCCTTCAAACTCTAAAAATAAAAATAAACTAATAAAACAAAATGATACGAATAAAGTGCAGCACATGACTGTGGTAACTTTAACAATTGAAATGATACTATGACAAACCTCATAAATATATGATTGAGCTGAAGAATGAAAGCTGTATTATATACTTGGATATTTATGTGCGCAATATCACGCTCATAGCCATGTGAAATGGCTCTATATCTAAATCAGATGGACTGCAGTGTTAATTTTGCATGAAAAGTGTTTTATCAATTGAACACTAATTTTATATACACCAATCAGGCATAACATTATGACCACTGACAGGTGAAGTGAATAACACTGATTATCTCTTCATCACGGCACCTGTTAGTGGGTGGGATATATTAGGCAGCAAGTGAACATTTTGTCCTCAAAGTTGATGTGTTAGAAACAGGAAAAATGGGCAAGCGTAAGGATTTGAGCGAGTTTGACAAGGGCCAAATTGTGATGGCTAGACGACTGGGTCAGAGCATCTCCAAAACTGCAGCTCTTGTGGGGTGTTCCCGGTCTGCAGTGGTCAGTATCTATCAAAAGTGCTCCAAGGAAGGAACAGTGGAGAACCGGCGACAGGGTCATGGGCGGCCAAGGCTCACTGATGCACGTGGGGAGCGAAGGCTCTGCTGGGAAACCTTGGGTCCTGCCATCCATGTGGATGTTACTTTGACACGTACCACCTACCTAAGCATTGTTGCAGACCATGTACACCCTTTCATGGAGACGGTATTCCCTGGTGGCTGTGGCTCTTTCAGCAGGATAATGCTCCTGCCACAAAGCAAAAATGGTTCAGGAATGGTTTGAGGAGCACAACAACGAGTTTGAGGTGTTGACTTGGCCTCCAAATTCCCCAGATCTCAATCCAATCGAGCATCTGTGGGATGTGCTGAACAAACAAGTCCGATCCATGGAGGCCCCACCTCGCAACTTACAGGACTTAAAGGATCTGCTGCTAACATCTTGGTGCCAGATACCACAGCACACCTTCAGGGGTCTAGTGGAGTCCATGCCTCGACGGGTCAGGGGGACCAACACAACATTAGTTATGCCTGATCGTTGTATATTGTCTATCAATAATTCAAGCACTTTTCATAAATATGTCTGTTTTCAAGGGCTTTAATTTTAAATTCAAGGACTTTAAGCACCTTGTACGAACCCTGAGATGAAGTTTCATCACTGATTCTGTTATTGTCCTGTTGATCACTGAAGCTGCTTTGAAATGATATGTATTGAATTCAGTCTGTTCAGTGATGCTCAACACCTTCAGGCGTGTCCGTGACCCATGACCTGTACCTGCGTGTCAAAGACGTTGGTGAGGTTGACCTTAAACTCGGCTCTCAGGCATCTGGCGATGCAGCGGCAGTCGTGAACCACCTGAAGATCAGAAGATTCAGCAAGCGCTTCCTTCCCCACACACATTTGTTGACATCAAGACAGTCACCTGACCTTCAGGATGTGGGGGTTCTCCATAATCATGGACAGTCCGTTTTTAATGGCTTGCCCGCCGAGCAGAAGGATATCGAACAGGTACACGACTTTCTTCGTGGCAACCTGCATCAGAAGCGTTACTGACACACACACTCCAGCGCGTCTCTACACAAACTGAGCGCGAGTACCTGCAGCCAGCAGAGCCTCTCCCCCGCCGTCTGTCCAAACACGGCAGCGCCGACTCCGATCACCTTCTGCTCTTTGATGTGCATGACCTGAAACATACATCAATCACGCATGTGTGGAACAGACGGGATCTGAGATCACAGGATGCCGAGACTCACTGCTGGGCCGAACTTCTCATGAAGCTCGTCGATCAGCACATAGCTCACGTCGTGCTCGTCGCCGTCTGTGAGGAGACACACGGGTAAGATCAGGAGACACGACACACCTTATGTTGAGATGTGGAAGTAAGGGGTTTTCTGCCAATGTGCAAGACTTAATTCATTAGCTGCTATAGGTACATAACTAGATCAATAAAATGCAGCAAACTATTGGTGCTACAAAATAGTGTGCGTACAACATTAAAATGATATGGTAAGAAATACCAGCAGTGCCATCGTTGTTATTTCATGTGTTTTTGGATTGTCCTGCTGACAAAACACTGCAAAAATATCTTTATAATTGTCCCCAATTAATGCCACAGATTGTTTTGTACTGTGTGTTATGCTATGTTTGTTGTTCTATCTTCAATAAAAAAAAAAAATAATAATAATAAGTCTCGCACAATCAAGTTACAAACGGCTGTTAAAAGTAAAGGTTGTGATCAGTGTTGGGTAAGTTACTCTAAAAAGTAATGAATCACTAGTTACTAATGACATCTTCAATAGTGTAATTAGATCACTGTACAAATTACTCTCTCCAAAAAGTATTTAATTACTTTCTAAATCCTATATCAACCTCGACTAGTTAAGAGATTCAAGGATAAGACATGAAACGGCTCTTAATTCATTCAAATAAATAATATAAAACTACATCAATTATTCTTATTAAAGGTGCAGTGTGTAGTATTTATGAGGATCTATTGACAGAAATGCAATATAATATACATAACTATGTTTTCAGTGGAGTATAAAGACTGTTATGTGTTTATTACCTTAGAATGAGCCGTTTCTATCACACACACCAGAGTATGTGAGCGGAGCGGAGCGGCGTGATTTTGAATGGAGTAAGGAGCGGATTTTTTAAAAGTCGGAGCGTCGTGGTTTTCACTCGCTCCGAGAGCGCTCCACTGCCGCTCCATCACGAGTACATTTCATGCCAACGGCCCATAATATAACTGCATTTTTAGCCAGAACTCACACGTCAAACACATTTAACTAGCTTGATACAGATGGATCACTCAAATCAGAAAGAATGTAAAGGTTATGATGACGGCGATGGACATGAGCGGGATGTATTCTCTTTGGACATTCTCTTTGATGGGAAAGTGTGTCCAAACTTTTGACTGGTAGTGTATGTTATAAACCGAACTTTTGTGATATTTCAGAGCTTACTTAAATACTTTAGCCGCAAATTTCCTCAGAGCGGCGTTTCTGATATCATTGAGCGAGGAGTGGAGCGGAGGAGTGGGAAATGTTGAACCCGGAGCGGAGCTGGAGCGGAGTGATTGAGTGCTTAGAGCGTGGAGGGGAAATTGCTGCCGCTCCACTCCGCTCACATACTCTGCTACACACACCGCGGGTCCCTTACAGTGAAATCACCATTTTGTGCCGCCATGTTTCTACAGTAGCCCTAAACGGACAAACTTCTACAGAGCGCTAGTCACTCTCTGCGGTCTCAGACGACCACATCTTTGTCCTGTGTCAGCCACCGTAGCTCCTCTATGTGCTCCGAAAGGGAGGGGTGCGATTGCACTTCACAACCTCACCGCTAGATGCCGCTAAAACTCACACACTGCACCTTTAACTGACCAAAGTATTACAAATGTGAGGATACATAAAAACATGCATTTTAAAGTTAGACTTTTTGATGTTAATTCCATTATTCTATATATATATATATATATATATATATATATATATATATATATATATATATATATATATATATATATATATATAAAAATAAATAAATAAATAAATAAATAATTGTTCTACAGTCTTTACACAGTATTTAGTTCAACTACATCAGAAGTAACTAATTAAATGACAGAAAAATAAGAGTAATCCCTTACTTTACATTTCAAGGGAAAAGTAATAAATTACAGTAACTAGTTACACCAACACTGTCTGTGATTGACCGTGGACATGAAGACATTCACCTGAGATGATCTTCCTCCTGAAAGAGCTGAACTCAGACCTGTGCTCTTCATTAACACTGAAATCACAGCAAATAAATGAGCTGAACTGATTTAATGAAGCGATAAAACACATTAAACGAGTATAAAGTCACTCACAGGTCTCCATTCGCACAACTGATGAAATCCACTGTCAGAAAAGCAAGATAAATGAGATCTTAGCTTGTCTGGGTCAACAAAAACGATGTTTAGTTGTTTTATAAGGAAGTTCATTGTGAGATTATGGCCTTTACCTTTCACAATCTCGTGTCCGAACAGCAGTTTGACTCCTGGAAACTTCCGTCCGCTGTTCTCCTCACACACTACAGAGAGAGAGAGACACACACACACACACACACACACACACACACACACACACACACACACACACACACACACACACACACTTCGGCTATAGTGACTATATAAACCGTGCTGTTATTAAACACACATGCTTTGGCCTCACCGTCCTCTAAGAGCACACAGTCTACTCTCTCTCTCTCTCTCTCTCTCTCTCTCTCTCTCTCACACACACACACACACACACACACACACACACACTTACCGTCCTCTAAGAGCACAGTCTTCTTCGGGTGGACCCGCTGTATAACGCCACTGATCTCAGTGTCCAACAGGGTTATTTTAACGCGTTTCTTTCTCAATTCATCCAAAAACCTGCACTCATCTGAAGATGAAGCCATGTTGATCAGACTGTGACTCGGATGTAAGTGCTAAATTACTGCGCCTGTCTGGATTGATGAATGTAACTGATTTATTAACATCTGTTTTAAATACTCGGTGTCAGTGGGCGGAGCTTCATTAATATTCATGAGCTTCCTGTTTCGCCACTGAAAATATTAGCGCTCGCTCCTCGGATCACAGAAACTGATTTGGTTTCAGCGGCGAACGAAGTTAAGATTTGTTTTTAAATAACTGTTCATGTATGTACATTGTGTGATGTGATTTAATGATTACAAGGTACATATTATCCAAGGTACACATTCCTGTGCAGTTAATTCTCATATTGTATTTTCAGAAAGTTTGGGAATAATTTTCCTCTCCCCACATTTGTCACTACCGATACACAATAATATATGATTTAATAAGATGGCTTATATTGACCTATTAATATTTTGTTGACATCTACCATGTAAATGTATTTTTTGCTATTTTATTAAAAAGTTTTCACAGGTAAATCAATAGCAATTACAATTTTAACAGTATCTCAAGTGTAATTTATGAGATTTGTTGTATTTTGAATCCAGTCTCTCTTTGTAAAAGTCATAAAGTTTATCATACCGATTTCAGAGTTAAGGATTCATTAGTTTGAATACACATTGATCCAAACACTATCAGAACATCTTAGTTGATCATACAATACACGTTATTTTTGACAAAACATCCCGTGTTTGGGTCGTGATGCACATGTTCGGTACTGACAGTAATGTTTCGGTCACATTACAGAATTTAACTCACATACTAAAACACTAATGATTTGCATAACTGTCCTAAAGTTTATTTCCCCCAAATAAACGATTATGTGTTCCCCTTTGTCACGACCGAAACGTGGTGAATTGTGACAATTTTAGGCACTTTTGCGCTCAAAGATGCTAATCAGCACATGGTTAGCTAGCACAGTTCTACACACACAAAAACTACATTTTATGGAATAACACCCAAAAAAGTGTGATTAATTGCAGAAGAAAGGTGTTTGGTAGTGACGTTTCCTTAAAGTGACACACAGATTTTCAATATACAGCTCTGGAAAAAATGAAGAGACCACTTAACATTGATTTCTCCAGAGCTGTATATATATTTTTATAAATATGTTTATTCATTTTCAAGCATTACAAACATAACCTATTATTTACTACTAATTATTATTATGGCTCACCACTCCAATAAATCAATCTGGAAAGAAGGGGAAATAAAAGAGATAAATGAAATGACTGTACAAACAATATGCCTTCCATATTTATACTCAAATATACCTCACATATTTAAACCTCACTAAACAAACCCTCTACTAAGAACAGAGGATATATTTAAACCCATATATATCAAGATTGGATCCCAGCGTCTGTGAAACATGACATGTTTGCTATGAGAAGCACAGGTTTAGTAATCTAAAGATACATATTCAAGCATAACTCTGTGCCATAGTGCCATCGAAGGGGCTTTATCCAATAACCAGCTCAGAACAATACATTTTCATGCACAGAATGTTAGAAACTCATGCCTTCTTATGTTTGTCTGCAATAATGTCATCATATACCCAAGCAACATGTGCTTTGGATCACAGCCGATATTAAAAGATTCTTGTTCTACCATCACTTTGTCTTTGAGTATTTTTATTGTCAGTATTTGTGTTTTTTCATTGTTCTTTAGTGTTTGATTCAAGGTTTTATAAATAAAGCTTTGTTAAACTTTACCCTGAAGAAATCCTGATGTTGTTCTTTGACTCAAATGTGATCATAAACTCCACCCTCTTACAACACTTACAGGAAGAGACAGACTTATTATTTCTCTCTTCTGCCGTACTGACTCTCTTCTCTCTTGACAAAAGCAATAAAGAATCAGCGATCAGCGGAGAATGAACAGAAACACTTTCAAGAAGGATTTTTGAGACATTAGTTTCTGGACAGACAGCAGATCGTTGTGATTCTCAAGGTGATTCTCATTTTTAAAACCGTCGTTCAGAAAGTGAAAGTAAAGTTTGTATTGCTGGAGCTCAAACAGTGAAAATGGCTTCACTAAATGTTTCTGCTGAAGAGCTTTCTTGTCCCGTGTGCTGTGAAATCTTCAAGGCTCCTGTTATTTTATCATGTAGTCACAGTGTCTGTAAAGAGTGTCTTCAACAGTTCTGGAGAACCAAAAACACTCAGGAGTGTCCCGTCTGCAGGAGAAGATCCTCAAGAGAACACCCTCCAACTAATCTTGTGTTAAAGAACTTGTGTAAGTCGTTCCTGAAGGAGAGAAATGAGACGCGTTCATCAGAGTCTGAAGAGATCTGCAGTTTACACAGTGAGAAACTCAAACTCTTCTGTCTGGAGGACAAACAGCCTGTGTGTTTAGTGTGTATTAATTCACAGAAACACGACAATCACAAATTCAGACCCATCAGTGAAGTGGTTTCATCATATAAGGTAAGACAAATGTCTCTTGTTTCACATGTAAGTGAAAGTGACACAGGCCAATGGTAACCCATACTCGGTAGTGCGCACACATTTAGGATTAGTGAGTAGTGAAGTAGTTTTTGTTCAATTCTAGGAGGAGCTCAATACAGCACTGAAGTCCTTACAGAAGAAACTTAAACGCAATGAAAACATTAAAGGAGAGTTTGAGAAAACAGCTCAACACATCAAGGTGAGGAAACAGAGTCAAGAGTCATTTTCATCACAGCTGTAGGATCACTATATACAGCTATGATTATGTATATTTCAGTTGATTATTTCTGTAAATGACGAGCAGCGTCTGCTTCTGGATCCGTTATATGTCAGGTGTCGGAGTTTCTCTCTGATATGAATGATGTGAAGTGTTGATGTGTGTGGATTGAGATGATTGAAGTGAATGTGATTTGATTTCAGTCTCAAGCTGAGCACACAGAGCTTCAGATTAAACAGCAGTTTGAGAAGCTTCATCAGGTTCTCAGAGATGAAGAAGAAGCTACAATCACTGCACTGAGGGAGGAAGAGGAGCAGAAGAAGCAGATGATGAAGGAGAAGCTGGAGGAGATGAACACACACATCTCAGCTCTTTCACACACAATCAAAGACATGGAGGAGATGATGAGAGCCAGTGACGTCTGCTTTCTGAAGGTCTGATTTCAGATCATTGGTTGATCATTGGTTCATTGATTGAGTTCTTGATGATAAATGGTGTGTTTGTTCTGCAGGAGTTTCCAGTCTCAAAGGAAAGGTGAGTGATCTGCTCCTGTCTCTGGTCTCTCTGGTTCTGATCCAAAGCCACTGCAGTTCTGACTCCTGAATGTTCTTCCAGAGTCCAGAGCTCACAGCCGGATCCACAGATGGCTTCTGGAGCTTTGATTCATGTGCCACGGTACTTGGGCAACCTGCCGTTCAGAGTCTGGAAGAAGATGCAGGACATCGTCCACAACAGTGAGTCTGACTGCACGCGCACACACACACACACACACACACACACACACACACACACACACACACACACACACACACACTCAGTAGATTAAGTATCAAGTGGGATGTAGCCATACAATGATCTTAGCATGATGAAACGGCATGGGTATGCGAATATGAGTAAGATGCAATATTTCACTGTAGAAAGCAATAATATGTTTAATCTTAGTAGAGTTAAAAAAAAAAAAAAAAGATTTTAGTATCAAAATGATTAATAAATGCACGCACAATTATCCATGAACTTGGTAAATGTTGCAGATATGTTTTACTATCCACAAACAAACGCCTTTCAACTTGTGTGCGCAAAATACAGAATTACATGAATGTGCAGCGATTTGTACAAATAGAGATATTTTTGTGAATAAAAATATTTTATTTTGCATTAGTGTATCATAATTTGCGCATGCAACAAAGAAGATGTGCATTTGTGGATCATGTGACGCGCGTGCATTTATTGGCGTCTTTTCTGAGTCGATCTCATTTGATTCATTTGGATTTTGAGACTTTCTTTTCGCCAGTTTAGCCTTGCACGATCCACACACACACACACACACAGCTGTCTAAGAAAACCTGCTGGATGATCCAGAGGAGGAATGGGAGAAGGTCATGTGGTCTGATGAGACAAAAATAGAGCTTTTTGGTCTAAACTCCACTCGCCGTGTTTAGAGGAAGAAGAAGGATGAGTACAACCCCAAGAACACCATCCCAACCGTGAAGCATGGAGGTGGAAACATCATTCTTTGGGGATGCTTTTCTGCAAAGGGGACAGGACGACTGCACCGTATTGAGGGGAGGATGGATGGGGCCATGTATCGCGAGATCTTGGCCAACAACCTCCTTCCCTCAGTAAGAGCATTGAAGATGGGTCGTGGCTGGGTCTTCCAGCATGACAACGACCCGAAACACACAGCCAGGGCAACTAAGGAGTGGCTCCGTAAGAAGCATCTCAAGGTCCTGGAGTGGCCTAGCCAGTCTCCAGACCTGAACCCAATAGAAAATCTTTGGAGGGAGCTGAAAGTCCGTATTGCCCAGCGACAGCCCCGAAACCTGAAGTCTGTATGGAGGAGTGGGCCAAAATCCCTGCTGCAGTGTGTGCAAACCTGGTCAAGAACTACAGGAAACGTATGATCTCTGTAACTGCAAACAAAGGTTTCTGTACCAAATATTAAGTTCTGCTTTTCTGATGTATCAAATACTTATGTCATGCAATAAAATGCAAATTAAATCTCACAGTTGAAGAGTACCTATGATAAAAATTACAGACTTCTACATGCTTTGTAAGTGGGCAAACCTGCAAAATCGGCAGTGTATCAAATACTTGTGTATATATTATAGTGAAATCCTGGTGGGACTGAGCTATGAGGAAGTGCAAGTTTACTAATTCTTTGTTCAATTTGCATAAATTAATTTGCTTTGCAAGTAATTTTGTGATTTCTGCATTTCCTTTGTATGTTTTTTTTATTGCGTGATATAGGTCTTAAATTTAATTCATTATGGTCTTAAAAAGGTCTTTAAAAGTCTTAAATTTGACTTGCTGAAACCTCCAGAGACCCTGTTAATGCAAAATCACAATTATGTCTCTGTTTGTACAAAATGCTGCACATTCATGTAAATCTGGATTTTGCACACACAAGTTGTAAAGTATCGACTCAGAAAAGACGCCAATAAATGCACGCGCGTCACATGATCCACAAATGCACATCTTCTTTGTTGCATGCGCAAATTATGATACACTAATGCAAAATAAAACATTTTTATTCACAAAAATGTCTCTATTTGTACAAATCGCTGCACATTCATGTAATTCTGTATTTTGCGCACACAAGTTGAAAGGCGTTTGTTTGTGGATAGTAAAACATATCTGCAACATTTACCAAGTTCATGGATAATTGTGCGTGCATTTATTAATGATTTTGATACTAAAATCATCCCATAATCTAATAGCCTATCTCTTGTAAATGAATAGGCACACTCCTTGGCAAAGAACGATCAGTGTTAAATTGGTCTGATCTGACTCCATCATTGATTGGGTGAGAACAGCTCAAACTTATTGGTTGTTGAAATCAGTGCCGTGGCTCATCATACTACATGGAAAACGCCGCAAATAACGCACGCTTTTGTGCCATTTAAACTGCACTTTTTACTCCGTCTCGTGGCAAGCCAAACGGCGTAAAAAGCATCGCTTTCACAAACACTGAAATGCCATCAAATACGGCATTTTTGGCGATGTGTGCACGTTTTTTTACGGCGTTTTGAATGAGGACGGCACATTAGACGGCATTAAAACAGCCTTAAATGGCGTCAAATACGGCGTTTTGGATGTAAAAGCGATTCAGCTATAGTGTAATTCTGACCCTTTGGGCTTACCATACAATTATGCGTACATGCGTTATATCGTCTGTACACGTGACGTCTAAAGAAATATCTGTCTTTATGGCCTTCCATATGGATCAGACTCCTGCGAGATCATATGCGGATATCACGGGATTCACACTCATGCGCTGTGTTGCTGATAAACATGAATGTCATTTAAGTTCTGATGCTCTTATATGAAAATAATTATGATGAACAAGACCCAAAGTATTTGTTATTTAATTCAGTTCAAAAGACATGTTTATCAATCATCTTTACTTTAATTACATACATGTTTTTATATATTCTTTTATAAATATGACAACAATCACATAACCCACAGAGAGATCGCACTGTCAGAGTTTGGGAATATTCACACATAATTTATATGCATAAAAACATGATATCAGAGTTTTAAAATCAAACATTTTAAAAGAGATCAATACATCACGGTTGTTTAAACCAATGAGCATTAAGCTGTCAGCCAGTCGTTTCCCATCATGCTTTTGATCAGCGCAGTCGGTGGAGAGCAACTGCAGAATCGACACGGACACCTCGCCGCCGCGAGGATACTTTGACACACACGTCAGCATGACATCAGAGCAAGTCGGAGGGGTTAAACACTGATGATGAAGATGAGTGTGAAACTAATAACAGCGCTGACAGAGATCAGAGGAAATGTGTTTGATCAACAGGATCATAATTCATAATAATCTGTGTGGGTTCAGTCTTGATCATGATATGAAGATCAGAATAAAAGCATCTGTTGATTGTGTCTCATCAGCTCCTGTGATTCTGGATCCAAACACGGCTCATCCATTTCTCGTCCTGTCTGATGATCTGACCAGTGTGAGATACAGTGGGAACTATCAACCTCTTCCTGATAATCCGGAGAGATTTGACTATTGTTACTGTGTTCTGGGTTCAGAGGGTTTTAACTCAGGAACACACAGCTGGGATGTGGAGGTTAAACAGAGTTTAGTCTGGACACTTGGAGTAACTACAGCATCAAACCAGAGGAAGGGAGAGGGTTTCTTCAACACTGATGTCTGGAGTGTGTCGTACGGATGGTCTCCAGGTTCTGGTTTTCGTGTTAAACAGAAGCTTGATCGTGTGAGAGTGTGTGTGGACTATGACAGAGGAACGGTGTCATTCTCTGATCCTGTAACTAACACACATCTACACACATTCACAACCTCCTTCACTCACACACTCTTTCCATTCTTCTATTGTTCTTCCTCTCTGAGGATCTTAGCGGTCAATAGTCAGTAAACGTCACTCCTGTAGGTCTGGATCTTCCTGCTTTCATCAGTTTCCAATATTTAATCCATATCTCATGAGTGAGAGTGCTGTTGATCTGAATATCAGTGCGGTGGCTGTGATTGGACCGTGATGATCACATGACTGACAGCAACACTCACACTCTCATATTGCTTTCATACAACAGATCAATAAACAACACGTTTATTTAATTACAGAATAGAAGAAGATTAAAAAGCACTTTACACAATAAGACCAATTATTAGACAATTTTAGGATAATAACCATTTTACCTTGCTAATGTTCACATAATTATATAATATTTGTTTTTCTAGAAACTGAACCTAATTCTGCACAGTTTCAATGAATGTGTAAATAAATAATTGTTAACTTGAGTTTAAATGATCATTTGTTCTCTTAAGTGCATGAATGTAAGGAGAGCCTGGTTTAGGGGTCATTTGGGACGGGCCGTTGTTTCTCAATCATCTCTTGATCTGTTAATGTAACACTGGAGATTGTGTGTGTGGTTCAGGTTTGTGTGATTGTGTCTGGAGCTGAACTCTTCAGGACAGCAGCTCTTCAGGAACAGGGATGGAGAGCCTGGTTTAGGGGTCATTTGGGACGGGCCGTTATCTCTCAATCATCTCTTCTTCTCTCTTCCGTCTGTAAAGCTCAATCGCTCCTCCTGCTGCCTGACAACAGCGACTGCACTGTAACTTCACTGTATCTGTGGTGGAAATGAGATTCTCTGCTCTCACAACTAAAACTTTACCTCCAGGATCTTGTTCTTTGACTTCCACACCTGCTGTGATTGTGTGTTATGTAATTATTACACTTAACTTTAAACATTACTTATTGAGCAACAGATTTTGTGTGAAAATAAATCATAAAAGTGTTTTATTTTGTTTAAAAATCTTCTAAATGTATGAGGTGACGAGGGGGCGTTTTACCCCACAGACACACGGGGCAAAAGATACAAATACTTAAAATAATGTTTTTATTAATGTTAATAGTTAATACTTCTTCTGTAACTATTTTCTGTTTATTTTGATGAATAAAAGAATTCATTTTTGTTCAATAAATATACTGTCACTAAAATATGTTCATTTTAAAAATACAGAAACAAAATGATTTAAAAAGTAAAGATTCTGAACGCATTGAATGAGATCCCATAATAATTTAATACAGATTTACAGTACTAACAAATAAATGATATTTTATTATATGTTTTTCAATCTGATGGTTTCATTATAAATATGGTGATTATCTCTAAGGTGGACACCCAATCTAATATATGATATTTCCATCTGAATCTAACCATGTCATGTCAACAAATGTTAAAGTCAATGGTAAATATCTTTATTATTTATGCGTGCCGTGTCTTTGAGGGTTTTCTTTAAAGGACACATTTCAAGACTGTTTTATTTAGATGTGTTTACAGCATAATTATTATCAAAAAGCACATCCAATAAAGTATATCGTGTTCCTGTGGCTCAATTTACCCCAAGTTATGGGGTAAGTTGCACCATCTGGGTGTAAACGGACCTTCTAATTGAATCTGAATCAAACCCATGTGAAATTGTAAAGATAATTTACCTCTTATAAATGTAGGGGAGAGCGGGACACAACCTAACGCAGGGTGTGTCGTGACACACACAGTTTAACACTTTACACACAGGCCCGCATGACCAAACTTAGTGTGTTTACTAGTTGCCATATCAACACTATATAGAGAAAAAATTGCACCAAAATTAAAACATCTTTGGCAGATATCACTGAACATTTATTTAACCATAGCAAAAGTACATTTCCTACTGAAGTTAATTTTTCATCTGTGTTTTTTGTGTTTATTGAAAATGAGACAAATCTGATATTATTGTAATGTTATATCTGTTATTTAACAGTTGAGGTCGTTCTTTAACGCTGATCTCACAGCAGAAGACACGAGCCGCGGTTAATCCCAGTGGAGCAGGCGGGGCATGTTGTCACACGGAGCCCCTATTAGAAATATGATATTATATTCTTTTATGAGTTCTATTGAGAAACCATGAGATAAAGACTGAGAGTCAATGTTCAGAAGACACAATGACCACAACATGTAACTCATGCACCAACCCCCTGAACCAGTTCTGCTAAACTACAAGCTCAAGTCCTGCTTCACACTCAAACTGCAGTTCTAAAACACACTTTTTTCAAAACACTACACACAATTCTCTGCATTTGGCACAATTTTCATGCAGAAAATCTCTTGTTTTCACAAGGAACACACTGCCATTCGAATATGCACACGGACTCATCACATGGGCAAACACCGTCACACAGTTTTACAGTTAGCAAACAGAGCTTTAGCAGAAAGGGCAGCAGGTGAGCTCTTTTACTGTAACTGTACAGTCAATTCTTCTGTTGTTTTGTATGTAGACCACTGGATGTGCAACTTTGTGTTGGTTGGGATGTACATTGTTTTTGTGGGAAAAATAAAATAGATTTGTTACCGTGTATTTCTGAGTATAAAAACAATATTCTCAGACATTTTACAACACACCTATGTATGTACTGTCTGTAGTAAGTGTAACACTGAGCCAAAAAATGAATGGAGAAGAAGTGTTTCACACTGAGCACATCCGTGTTCAACTGGCTCTTATACATGTCTGTTCATGTGATGGTTTGTGTGTGTCATTTGAAAACAAAATACCATTTTGAGAAGAAATAACATTGTTTGGAATGTAAAGGTTCATTTTGCAGGAGAATTGAGGGGTTTTGCCCATTGTGTGTGTGTGTGTGTTTTGATTTGTGTGTAGAGTTCAGAGAGTATGAGGCACGCTTTCAGAAAATGTGTGTAAACAATCGAGAAAAACTGTAAAAATTCATAAACTTACCCACTGGAGCAGCGTCAAGCCGAGGAACGGAGTGCATCTGATCTTGGCCGCTTGTGTACAACCGACCGCGGCAGGACCGGTGAGTTACCCAGTCTGATGGATCCACATGTGGGGACTGTGCTGAGAATTGCTGTGCCTGCTAACCGCGGGGCTGTGGCGGCGCTGAATGACGGCGTGGACTTTCACTTTCGGTCGGGAGACGGAGGTATGGCTAATGTGAGGCGTGCTACCTTGTGTGGAAGACCGGACGAGACGAAACAGACACGCTCAAATGGCATCGACAGTCGTGCTGCACAAAAACAAAAGCAATATCTATTTTTCCAAACTGTCAATCATGCTCGAGTGCTCTGGGACGTTAAGTGTAAATCAAAAGGAATACTGGGTGGACAATTAAACATTCGTAGCCTAATTTCCAAAAGGGATCAGATCTCGGCACTTCTCCTGGACTCAAATTTGGATTATCTTTGTTTTACTAATGATAGACATTGCTGGATATCAGAAAGATTTTTGTTGTAGATGTTTTAGAAAGGACAGAAATGCAGGCAAGGGGGGAGGAGTATTAATATACAAAGATAAATTTAAATGTCATACAGTTGAATTGAAAACCCCCTCTTGAATGTCTAGCTTTGAATGTGATTTTGTCACCTACGATGAATTTTAATATTGTTGTCCTTTATAATCCACCTTCTCATAACACTTCTTTTTATGATGAATTAAGTCTCGTAGCTAAAAAACTTGACTCTTATAAAGAAACTGTATGGTATGGTGACTTTCAAACCAGAACGTATAACAAGGACTTACACTCTGATAACAGGTCTCTCAGACCACAACATGACTCTGACCGTTAGAAAGCGGCTACAGTACTTTGGTAAATCTGATGTGACAAAATAAAATGTATAATTCCTGAAGCTAAAACGATGCAGTTTGAAGGAGAACTTAATAACTTAAACTGGGAGCAGATCATGGCTGTGGATGATGTAGATGAGTGCTGTAATTCCACGACTACAGCTATCACAGGTCTAATAGAAAAATTCATAATCCAGAAAGAAACTACTCTACCATGGATAAGTAATGAAGTTAGAAAACTTATGAAGAAGTGAGATTTGGCTCTGAAAAAATCACTATGCTCAAAAATGAATACTGATCTTTACTTACAAAAGTTTAAGAAATAAAGTGGTACTAGAATTACGTAAGGCAAAGGTCTCATATTACACTCAACTTACAGGCAAAGCGAAGGGCAACAATAATTCCCTCTGGAAACATTTAAACAATCTGACTAATCAAACAAACACAAAGGGATAAAGGAACTTTACATAAATGGAAAGAATATAAATGATAGTGCCACTATGGCTAATGAATTTAATTCATATTTTGTGCAGTCAGTAGAAGAACTAACAAAAGATTTTGAGTCCATAGATTTCAGTTATCCAACTGGAATGGCTTCAGCAGATTCTTTTTATATTAAAGAGGTTCAGGAGACAAAAGTTGAAGATATTATTAATAAATTATCAAATTCTAAATCAAACAATATCTATAAGATGAATAGCTGCTTTCCTAAAACATATAGAACTGTGTTAGTTAAACCACTGACACATCTTGTTAATCTTTCTATAAGGACTTGTACATTTCCTTTAGGATGGAAAAAAGCAGTCGTTGTGCCAGTATTTAAATCAGGAAGTCAGGACTCTGTGTGTAATTATCGTCCCATATCTATTTTACCAATTCTGTCCAAAGTAATTGAGAAAGTTGTAGCAGCACAACTGGTTGATCATTTAGAAGCCAGTCAGCTCCTCCGCTCACAGCAGTTTGGCTTTAGATCGGGTTCTTCAACCGAAATTGCAAACTGCTGTTTTATTGAAAATGTGAAAAAATCCCTGGATAGGGGTGATGTGGTGGGAGCTGTATTCCTTGACCTTAAAAAGGCTTTCGATACAATCAACCATAGCTTGCTTTTAACTAAAATAAGACTCGATCGCTTTGTGATGAATAGATTGACTTTAGGCTTTTATTCACATATAAACATTCATCAACGAACATAAAGAAACAAAAGAAAATTTAGACTAAACTGCTTGATTCATATGGATTAGTTTTACGAAATAAAGTCTTGCGGGTTTGAAATGACATGAGGGTGAATAAATAACAAATGTATTTCATTTCTGGGTGAACTAGCCCTTTAGGGAAAGAATGTGGCCTAGACCTCATCAGAACAATCGGATCTCAATGCGTCTTGGGTGTGATTACACCTGTACTTCGAGTTGTTCACTTGTGCGTCAACCAGGATGAATGTTAATGCCCGGTGTAAACGACACTACTCTGTGGCTACACTGAACAAAATGGTTCCTGAGAGAGATATGGTTGTCATTATGCTATGTAACTCTTTGATGTTTGTTTTGATTCTTGGTGAGAAGACCTCAGCTAAGCTCCTGGAAAGGCTTCTCCCAAGACCTTCAAGGACCTGATTGACTCTGCAGAATCTGCTGTGAAACGATGAAACCGATGATTCAGGTTCGACTATAGTTCAGAATAAGATGATCTATATCTATACGTTTTTTTGCTGAAGTTGTCATATCTGTTATTTAGCATCAATTCGTCTCTTACTTCATCACCACAAGGCTGCAAGAGACCTGGAAAGATGTCCTCATATCAAGCTGAGAAACACCTTGTCGTCTTCAAAAAGGTAAATGTGGACATTTCTGTCACACTACCTATCGTCTGCCTCAAAATATTGCCAGTTGGGTTGATTGTATTGTGGAAAAGTAATGTAAAGACGGCCAATTGGAGAGCTGACTTTGAGTGTTATTTTTGTCTTTGATCTTTAGGCAGGGACTAACATACAAGAACACCTTGATTGCATTGAGAGACGACACAGCCATACCTGCTCGCTGATGGGACAAAGAGCAACAGCATTCACAACTGTCGACAAGTAGCTTTCTGCAATCTTGTTTAAATCTACCTGTCATATTTGTTCATGTCTAGGCAAATTTGATGATTTTATTATTATTTTTATTTCTGTGCAACACCTCATAAACGTGATTGACTAACTGACCTTTACACATCTGGCATATGTTCTAAATGAGCCACTTTGCCCATTTGTTAAATAAACTTTGGATTTATAACTCTGTCTGAAGACTCCTGATTTTATGTCTGCTCTTGTACATTAACACCATATAATAGTGTAACATTTTTTTTGCATTGAACAGAATACTTTATTAATAACACTTATAGTGTAATCCAATGGAATTAAATCAACACCAGGGGTGTTAAACACCATAGTGTAAAACTTAAATTGTAAGTGTAACACTTTACACTCGCGGTGTAATTTTTCTACACTGTAAGGTGCTATATTAACACTGTAAACTCAAGACTACAAACGGAGTACTTTTTACACTAGATAGATTGGGACCATATATGATCCGAAGTAGTGTTAAAATGAACACTTTAGGTTTTAATTTGACTGCGTTTTTACTGTGTACATTTTATCCCTCTATGGCATGAATTTTTATTTTTGGGGGAAAAAAATATTTCACCCCATTTTTTGGGAGCTTGGGGGTCCCTGATAATTTATCCATCATATAATGTGTCACCCCCCCACCCCTGAACCAGATATTGGTTTGTTGCCTCAGGGACAGTGTGCTATGAGCGTACTAGCAAGCATGTTTGGGCCACATGTGGGTATTATCTGGCACACATGGCCCAGATATGGCATGGCTGAACAGATATGGACCAAAATATTACCATGTTTGTTTTGCCATAACTTTAAAATCGGCGGAAAATGTTCTTTTGGTTCACAACTCATTCTGAGGTATATGGCCCAGATAACAACGTACACACGAGGACCATATGTGTTTGAGCTATGGCACAAAGTGAGAAACGCTGCCTTGTGGTAAACCTTTGGATTATATATGGGAAAACACAGGAAACCCGAAATCAAGCGCGGCTGACATCCGAGGGTCCACACCTCAGGTTGTTGCATCTTCCCTCCTATTGGTGGAATGAATCTGACTGACTTCGGCGCAGGCGCCATTTTCTCATCTGCTCTCATGAGTTTTCGGTCACGCATATCTTCAGGTAAGTGAGGTTTTGGCATTTCAAAGTCATTTTAAGGTTATTTTGTTGAAATATGCAGCATTATGTGTCAACATTGCATATAAATGTTTTAGTTATTTGTTTGAGGAGGGTGTCGAATTAGCCTCAGTTTAGTGTATTTACCATTTCAGTCCCGTGTGTAACGCAGCTCACTAGTCACCGAACGCGTCATTGACTGATGATATAAAACTCCGGACTAGTTTTCTTGCGTGCGTCCGTTTTTAACGCGCCTCGACTATCGTACAATCTGACATTAATGACAACTTCTATCTTACAGTGTGACATGGCTTCCAGCGGGGATCATGTTCGTACAGCCTGACAAGGAGCAATCGTGAAGGACTATTATAAATCACACAGTGTGCACCCGGCTTTAGTTTTGTTGTGGCCGCGAGATAGTAACTTTTGGGAACGCGAGTGTGTTTGTGGCCGTGAGATCTTTGAGCGGAACGACTTCTTTTTGTTCGCGTCTATGAGCTTAAAGCGATGGTTCACCCAAAAATTAATATTCTGTCATTTTCTCGCCCTCATGTTGTTCCAAACCCGTACATTTGTTAATGTTCAGAACAACGGTTTAACCTCAGTTTTATGAAGTGGCTGGAGTGTTTTGTTTGCACTTACACAAAAAAGGTAATTTACCCCTTATTTTATGTTTATTTTTTGCTCAAAGCAGATGACCTTTAATTATTACTTTAATGATCTTTACTAGGGAGCAAAATCTTACTGTGGCAATTTGCGAATTTTTTTTTTTTTTAAACAAATGAAAAGTGTGTGTATATAACATTTTGTGTATATATATATATATATATATATATATATTAATATGACTAATAATAATAATTATGATTATTATTATTGCTAAATAAAAATATTTAACAAAATAAGAAATATTACTATTACAATAACATTTTCATTGATAAATTGATAAAAAAAAGTGACAATAAATACTCATATCGCCAGAAAATTGTTATATTTTGACTAAATGCTGTTCTTTTTATTATTATACTTTTTATTCATCAATGAATCCTGAACAAATATCACAGGTGTCCAACTGTTTCCAACATTGATAATAAATCAGCATATTATAATTTCTGAAGGATCATCCCAGCTAACAGAATTTTGTTGTAAGAATGTTCTCTAAATATTCAGTGTTGGTTGTAAAAAAAATCTCTTTTATATTAGATAAGATATACTTTAACAACTTTTAAATAATATTCTACTAACATGAATGAAACTGGACATTTTTATGTTCTTGGAATGTTGAATTTTAAATCAAAATTAAGTTGAAAGAATGTTTGAGGAATGTCATCCCTTATAAAAAAATGTTCCTCTAATGTCTGGGATGGGATGTGACACTGAAGACTGGAGTAATGGTTGATGAAAATTCAGCTTTTTTTTTTTTTTTTTTTTTCCAGAAATAAATTGTATTCTGATGAATGTTGATAACCAACAATAAACCCCCATTGACTTTTATGTATTTTCTTCATATTATAAAACTCAATGGAGACACAAAACTGTTTGATCATCAGAAGAAATAAATGCATACAGGTTTGGACCAACATGAGGGTGAATAAATGATGACAGAATTGTATTTTTGGGTGAACTATCCCTTTAACATTTATTTTAATCATAATCATGCAGACCTAGCCTCTGGGTTGTATTGCTGAAAACATTATTTAAATGTAACTTTTTATTGCAGGTGCAGTCGTTGAAACAACGCGAGTCCCAGCAACACACTTCAGACACTCATTAGAGACTTTCTTTGTCTTTCTCGTGAAGTTGTTGTTTGTTATCTTTAGTTACTGTGATTTGTTTTTTTTTTTGTTGTTGTTTTTTTCCCTTCTTCTTTAACTCTCATTACTAGTTGAGCATAATACACACTTAAAATGAAATTAGGTGTAAAAAAAGTCTAGACTCTTTGAATGTTATTTATATTAATATAAATGGTTTCTGAGTAACTGTAATTTATTTAAACATTTGTCAAAAGTAAATTATTGAATACATTTTTTGTTGTTGAGTGTTTTATTTACCATGGAGTTAATAAGACTTTTACATAATACTCAAAGTCGCATGTGGGCCACATAAGGGCCATTAGATTTTAACAAAACTCAGCCATACTAAAATTCCATATAAGGGCCAAATAAGGGCCACATAAAATTGTATTGTTTGGCGGAGTTATGGCACTGCTTTGGCTGAGCTGTGGTAAAGAACATCTCAGCTGTTTATCTGGGCCAGATCTATGCCAAAGGAAATTTGCTGACTGGGTATCTATCAAAAGTGCTCCAAGGAAGGAACAGAGGTGAACCGGAGACAGGGTCATGGGCGGCCAAGGCTCATTGATGCACGTGGGGAGTGAAGGCTGGCCCGTGTGGTCCGATCAAACAGACGAGCTACTGGAGCTCAAATTGCTCAAGAAGTTAATGCTGGTTCTGATAGAAAGGTGTCAGAATACACAGTGCATCACAGTTTGTTGTGTATGGGGCTGCATAGCCGCAGACCAGTCAGGGTGCCCATGCTGACCCCTGTCCACCGCTGAAAGCACCAACAGTGGCAAACTACCTAAGCATTGTTGCAGACCATGTACACCCTTTCATGGAAACGGTATTCCCTGGTGGCTGTGGCTCTTTCAACAGGATAATACGCTGCCACAAAGCAAAAATGGTTCAGGAATGGTTTGAGGAGCACAACAATGAGTTTGAGGTGTTGACTCGGCCTCCAAATTCCCCAGATCTCAATCCAATCGAGCATGAACAAACAAGTCCGATCCATGGAGGCCCCACCTCACAACTTACAGGACTTAAAGGATCTGCTGCTAACATCTTGGTGCCAGATACCACAGCACACCTTCAGGGGTCTAGTGGAGTCCATGCCTCGACGGGTCAGGGGGACCAACACAATATTAGGAAGGTGGTCATAATGTTATGCCTGATCGGTGTTAATAAAAATAATAATAAAACATGAATGACACACATAATGCACATTCTTTGAGTTTTCTGAACTTGTTAAAACAAACTCCCCAGGTGGACTTGGATGCATCATATGGTCCTAACCCTATGATACTGCCTGAACAAAAGTGGTCTAACTGCACAGTGCTGCCCTGAGGCCACAAACAAAAATACATGTAAGACATTTCTACAGGATAAAGAAATGACAGTAACAGTCACTGTGTCCATAGAGAGTGTGTGTGTGTGTGTTCCTGCAGAACATTCCTCTTAACTCTGTGTGTCTGTCTGTCTGTGTCTCTGTGTCTCTGTGTGTGTGTGTGTGTGTGTGTGTGTGTGTGTGTGTGTGTGTGTGTGCGTGTGTGTGTGTGTTCCTGCAGAACATTCCTCATCCGGTGTGGTGGAAAAATTTAATCATAGAAGAAAAAAATAATTTTAATCTTTATGCATGAGAATTTATTGTACACATATTTCCAAATATGAAAGAATATTATGCATACAGAGAAGCATAATGGCCCGTCCATGGCCCTAGGGGTCACTGTCTAAATCTGAGGGCCCAGGTGTTAAGATGGATGAAACATGGGGTAATTTGTGTATGTGCTCCGACTTTTACCATGTGTGTGGAAAACTACAGAAGAAGCTAGTGCTGACCTCGGAGGTCAGGGGAGGTATGAGAATGGAAAGGATTGTTTTGTGTGTCAGTGAACACTCTGCAGACATCGAGATGGCTGCCGACTGTTGGCTCCCTTTGCAAAGGAAATAAACCATTTATTATAAATATAAAGATTTGTCTCTTATTTAAAGTGATAGTTGAAATTTGCCACAACACCGGTAACACTGAGTTTGTGTTTTTTGTTTTTCTTTAATATCATTTTAATGTAGGGATTTAAACTGTCCTTTTGCTTAGTAACTTTTTTGCACATAATGTATAGCACAGATATACACTTATGAAAATTAACCATGGTTCTATTAGATGGTAAAACTATGGTTAATTTGTGGTTACCATGGAATAACTACAACAACCCTGTTTTATTTATTTATTTAATATTATTATTATTATTTTTTTTTTATTCGTTGTAAAACCATGGTTAATTTTTCTAAGGTATTTTCACTATGTATGTTTTTGTAGCACTCAGCTGACATGTTTGCTTGAAGGACAGCATTGGGCACGATGGGGAATAGTGTGTTTTGTCTCTAAAAAAAAGTTTTTTTTATCCGATTAATCGATTAACCGAAAAAAATAATCGGCCAACTAATCGATTATCAAAATAAGTGTTAGTTGCAGCCCTAGTTATCATAATTCACAGGCAGCTCCAGGTAACAGCCACATGTGTGTGTAATGGGTCGTCTCTGAAAGCCTTCCAACTGTGTGAAGCTAACGGTGATGTTCTTCAGGAACAAATCTGACCCGGGGCAAAACTGAAGGAAGAGGGACAGGTGTTGTTTATTTGCTTCTCTAAATGTACTTGGATACCTGCCAGTGTGTTTTTGTTGTACATTCATCGTAGCGGGGATTGATTGATTGATTGATTGATTGATTTCATGACCTTTCTTGATGTCGGCTGTAGTTCATCATAGGCAGCTGTGATGTCCTGGAGCTCAGTTCTCATATTTGAAAGCACACAATGTCACTGCTCTATCACAAACGCAGGTTCTTGAATCAGTTTCTGATGTGCCGTCTCCTCCAAGAGCTGCTCGATATGATCTGCTGTTGGGACTCTTCGACAGTTATGATGATCCATGACCTCAAACAGCTCTTTGTCCACATCTTCAAAATGTGAACAGCATTATTCTCAGATCATTCTGTCTGATTCTGTAACATATCGGAGAAAGCAGTCCACATGACCTGTTGTGACACATCCATGGGCTGCCTGTTCCAGCATTACGGGTGCTATTTTTACAGGCAGTACTTCTGCTTTTGCCAACCAAATGCAATGGTTCGGCCAATGCTTTCCCACCAAAGTCATGTCGTAGATAGACCTTAAAGCTATTTCCTTATATGCAATAAGTTGTCGAAGGGCCTGTCTGCGATGAATAACAAGAATGTTCTTCACCCTTTCACTGTGAACAAAGGGCTCCAGTGAGTTATCAAGTGGAGAAGGTACAGAATACGATTCCTCTAAAGGAGGTAAGGTGTCATCCAGCCCAGAGATGAGTCCTGTGGAGATTATTACAGTACCACTATCCTCCAAATTGTCCACCTCTGGCTGATTCAATCTCAATCACACTTGATGGGTCAGTCATGCTAGTTATAGAGTCTGACAATAAAACATCACCCCTGCCTGTTGCAATTAAAGTCCTCAGTCAACAGAGGGGATCGGCTGGTACGTGTGGGAGAGCTGGGATCTTCCCTGCGCAATGGTTTCGCTGTTGAACTGTGTGTCACTAGCAATGACTTTCTTCTTGGTTGTCAAGTAAAAATGCAAGACTGGCAATTTGGTCATCTTATAAAGTTCTCCAACTGTAATCTGGTCATCCATTGTTTGCTCCTGAAAGTCTGTTACATCGACCACAAAATCTGTGAAGCTTCCCATGGGACACTTCTCACCAGGAAAAAACAACTCAGCAGCCTTTTCAAGTAGATCCTTTTAGTCTACAGTCCTTTGACATGCTAATTTTCCGTGTACCCCCACCTTTTTTTGTTCAAACCTGAGTAAACTTCCCTTCTCGAAAATGCATCCATCCCATTTCAATTTTTTGCATACTCTTTTAACCATTTTTTCACATACATTGTCAGTGTCACCTTTGCTTCTTGCTAGCCTGGTTCTCAGACGATCAAAAAGTTTAGATTTTCTGCCACTGGGATCTTGTTCTTTTCACCTGCAGTATCTTTAGGTTACTTATGTAACCCCGGTTCTCTGATAACATTCGCACGGTATCTCTCGGGCGTGACTGATCCTGGAAGCAGCAATTACACCACGTCTGTTAGTTGACAAACCAATCCTGACAGTGATGTGGGAGTCCCGCCTCCCTCATAAATATCGCTGTAAGCGATCCCCACTTCATTCTCCACATATCTCTTCTCCGTGCCACTGCAAGGAGGGAAGTGTGGTGAGATACCTCACTCATGCTATCAGAGAACCGCGGTTATGTAAGTAACCTAATGTTCTCTTTCAAACATTTGCTCGGTATCTCACATATGGGATATAGACAACTGCCATATTGCAGATATGCTGTCCGAAGCAGACATGTCAACCAACTTGTGATGTATGTAACCTAAACACAATACCTGTAACTATTCTCAGAATAGAACAGGAATATATGTGAACAAAAAGCAAAAAACCCTCATGAACAAGAGTGGGTTTTTTTTACACTTAGGACAGAATGAGCTAGTGATGGCTCTGTGACATCCAGTCTATAAAAATCGGACAAATGTGTGAGTGGAAGCCCAACTTGCTGCTGCACACATGTCCTGAACTGAAACACCCTTAAACAGTGCCCTTGAGGTAGCCAAACCTCTGGTAGAATGAGCCCTCAGCCCTTCTGGAGGACAGAGACCCATGCTATTATAACCTAATATAATAGCTTCCACTACCCAGTGGGACAGGCGCTGATGTCAAATAGGTTTTACCCTTATGAGAATCAGCCCATGAAACAAATAACTGATTACTCTTCCTTAGTGCTTTCGTTTTGTCCACCTAGTGACATAACGCACGGACAGGGCTCAAGCAATGAAGCCACGCATCCTCTGATGAGGAAAAAGGCTGCGGATGGAAAGCCAGTAAATCCACCTGTTTACAGGCGAGAGCTGACTCGCTTACTTTTGGCACAAACGCTGGATTAGCTTTGAGACTTACTCTTGAGCATACAGGAGTTATGAACCGACAAAGCGTGAAGTTCACTAACCTGCCTTGTGGTCGAAAGAGCTAATAATACAGCAGAAGAAAAATTATTCACTTTGACAATGAATATTTCCTCAGAACACAGCTTTTTTCTTTCTTATTCTTCTGAGACGTACCAAAAAAAACACCTGCTCGTCAAGTGAACTCTTTAGCGGCAACTCCCTGCGAGGATCTGCTGAGGATAGCTTCCCGATAAGGATCTTCACAGGGAAGACAACAAGAATGAAGTGGGGACCGCTTACATCGATATCTATGAGGGAGACGGGACTCCCACATCACTGTCGTGATTGGTCTGTCAACTGACATGGACATCATGCTGGCCAGCAAACTCCTAGGGAATGCATTAGACACACTCACCAAACTAAGAGGGGAGTCAGAGAGCCACAGCAGAAGCACTGGCAGAATCATGGGGCATTAGCTCTTCATTAGCTCCAGAAAACACCTCAAGGTTCAGAGGGTTAAGTAAGTTCAGTGTTCTGATGTAAAAATCACAAGTTCTCATACAATGGTGTCAATGAAGTCAGATCAATAATATGGTTGTTCCTGTCTCTTAAGACAGCGTTACTGACTGCGCTCACTTCCATCAAGAGGGTCGGGACCTACAGGCATTTTTGGACAGCAAACGTGCCTGGAAATCAGGCCAGCTAACTCTCACGTAATCCTGAGACCCTGGCCTGGATACGTGCCCAAAGTTCCCACCACTCCTTTCAGGAACCAGGTGGTGAACTTGCAAGCACTGCACCTGGAGGAGGAAGACCCAGCCCTTGCGTTGCTGTGTCCCATTCGCACTCTGCGTCTGTACATGGATCGCGCGCAGGGCTTCAGAACCTCAGAGTAGCTCTTTGTCTGCTATGGAGGCCAGCTGAAGTCTCTAAGCAGAGGTTGGACCACTGGATAGTGGCATAGCAGTCCCAAGGCAACTCGGAGTGTTGCTTCTTCCTGGGCATTGGCGCACAGCACCTCACTGGCAGATATATAGCCGCTTTTCCACCGCCGGGCCGAATGGTTCTCATTGCGTAACCGTTCTATTCCGTGCCAATCCAGGCCAGTTGGTACGGTTCTGGTTTCATTTTCCACTGTGGGGCTAATAACGGCCACTCTTTGGAATGTAAAACAAAAGCGTCAGTCGTTTCCTTGACAACACAACGGTTTACTGATGATATGAGACATAAATAACGGCCGCATTATAGAGGATGATCAGATATTTCTTTTAATTTTATTATTAATTTGAGGCTCAAGTGGATACACAACTGGAACCGTTCCTTACCATTCTAAGAACCGTTCGGCCCGATGGTGGAAAAGCGGCTTATGTAGAGCTGCGGACTGGGCGACACCTAACAGCCCCTTGGTCAGCCCCTGTGCTAGACTAGGTGCCCATACAGAGCATCCGGAAAGTATTTTTTTTCCATATTTTGTTATGTTATTCATGGATTAAATGATTAAATGATTCATTCCATGGATTAAATTAATTATTTTCCTCAAAATTCTACAAACAGTACCCCATAATGACAACGTGAAAAAAGTTTGAAATCTTTGCAAATTTATAAAAAAAAAAAAAAAAGAAAAAAAAAAATATATATATATATCACATGTACATAAGCATTCACAGCCTTTGCCGTGACACTCAAAATTGAGCTCAGGTGCATCCTGTTTCCACTGATCATCCTTGAGATGTTTCTAGAACTCGATTGGAGTCCACCTGTGGTAAATTCAGTTGATTGGACATGATTTGGAAAGGCACACACCTGTCTATATAAGGTCCCACAGTTAACAGTGCACGTCAGAGCACAAACCAAGCCATGAAGTCCAAGGAATTGTCTGTAGACCTCCTAGACAGGATTGTATCGAGGCACAGATCTAGGGAAGGGTACAGAAGAATTTCTGCAGCATTGAAGGTCCCAATGAGCACAGTGGCCTCCATCATCCGTAAATGGAAGAAATTTGGAACCACCAGGACTCTTCCTAGAGCTGGCCGCCCAGCCAAACTGAGCGATCGGGGGAGAAGTGCCTTAGTCAGGGAGGTGACCAAGAACCCGATGCTCCAGCATTTCTCAGTAGAGAGAGGAGAACCTTCCAGAAGAACAACCACCTCTGCTGCACTCCACCAATCAGGCCTGTATGGTAGAGTAGCCAGACGGAAGCCACTCTTCAGAAAAAAGGCACATGACAGCCTGCCTGGAGTTTGCCAAAAGGCACCTGAAGGACTCTCAGACCATGAGAAACAAAATTCTCTGGTCTGATGAAACAAAAATTGAACTCTTTGGCCTAAATGGCAAGCGTCATGTTTGGAGGAAACCAGGCACCACTCATCACCTGGCCAATACCATCCCTACAGTGAAGCATGGTGGTGGCAGCATCATGCTGTGGGGATGTTTTTCAGTGGCAGGAACTAGGAGACTAGTCAGGATCGAGCTCATGAATGCAGAAATGTACAGAGACATCCTTGATGAAAACTGGGGTGAAGGTTTATCTTCCAAGAGGACAACAAGCTAAGATAACAAAAGAGTGGCTACGGGATAAGTCTGTGAATGTCCTTGACTGGCCCAGCCAGAGCCCAGACTTGAACCCGATTGAACATCTCTGGAGAGATATGAAAATGGCTGTGCACTGACGATGATGGAGCTTGAGAGGTCCTGCAAAGAAGAATAGGAGAAACTGCCCAAAAATAGGTGTGCCAAGCTTGCAGCATCATACTCAAAAAGACCTGAGGCTGTAATTGGTGCCAAAGGTGCTTCAACAAAGTATCGAGCAAAGGCTGTGAATACTTATGGACGTGATTTTTTTTGTTTTTTTATTTTTAATAAATTTGCAAAGATTTCAAACAAACTTCTTTCACGTTGTCATTATGGGGTATTGATTGTAGAATTGAGGAAAATAATGAATTTAATCCATTTTGGAATAAGGCTGTAACATAACAAAATGTGGAAAAAGTGAAGCGCTGTGAATAATTTCCGGATGCACTGTATGTTGTGATTCCATTTTGGGTGATCCCATATGTGGAACAGACGGGATCTGAGATCACAGGATGCCGAGACTCACTGCTGGGCCGAACTTCTCATGAAGCTCGTCGATCAGCACATAGCTCACGTCGTGCTCGTCGCCGTCTGTGAGGAGACACACGGGTAAGATCAGGAGACACGACACACCTTATGTTGAGATGTGGAAGTAAGGGGTTTTCTGCCAATGTGCAAGACTTAATTCATTAGCTGCTATAGGTACATAACTAGATCAATAAAATGCAGCAAACTATTGGTGCTACAAAATAGTGTGCGTACAACATTAAAATGATATGGTAAGAAATACCAGCAGTGCCATCGTTGTTATTTCATGTGTTTTTGGATTGTCCTGCTGACAAAACACTGCAAAAATATCTTTATAATTGTCACCAATTAATGCCACAGATTGTTTTGTACTGTGTGTTATGCTATGTTTGTTGTTCTATCTTCAATAAAAAAAAATAAAAATAATAATAAGTCTCACACAATCAAGTTACAAACGGCTGTTAAAAGTAAAGGTTGTGATCAGTGTTGGGTAAGTTACTCTAAAAAGTAATGAATCACTAGTTACTAATGACATCTTCAATAGTGTAATTAGATCACTGTACAAATTACTCTCTCCAAAAAGTATTTAATTACTAATTACTTTCTAAATCCTATATCAACCTCGACTAGTTAAGAGATTCAAGGATAAGACATGAAACGGCTCTTAATTCATTCAAATAAATAATATAAAACTACATCAATTATTCTTATTAAAGGTGCAGTGTGTAGTATTTATGAGGATCTATTGACAGAAATGCAATATAATATACATAACTATGTTTTCAGTGGAGTATAAAGACTGTTATGTGTTTATTACCTTAGAATGAGCCGTTTCTATCACACACACCAGAGTATGTGAGCGGAGCGGAGCGGCGTGATTTTGAATGGAGTAAGGAGCGGATTTTTTAAAAGTCGGAGCGTCGTGGTTTTCACTCGCTCCGAGAGCGCTCCACTGCCGCTCCATCACGAGTACATTTCATGCCAACGGCCCATAATATAACTGCATTTTTAGCCAGAACTCACACGTCAAACACATTTAACTAGCTTGATACAGATGGATCACTCAAATCAGAAAGAATGTAAAGGTTATGATGACGGCGATGGACATGAGCGGGATGTATTCTCTTTGGACATTCTCTTTGATGGGAAAGTGTGTCCAAACTTTTGACTGGTAGTGTATGTTATAAACCGAACTTTTGTGATATTTCAGAGCTTACTTAAATACTTTAGCCGCAAATTTCCTCAGAGCGGCGTTTCTGATATCATTGAGTGAGGAGTGGAGCGGAGGAGTGGGAAATGTTGAACCCGGAGCGGAGCTGGAGCGGAGTGATTGAGTGCTTAGAGCGTGGAGGGGAAATTGCTGCCGCTCCACTCCGCTCACATACTCTGCTACACACACCGCGGGTCCCTTACAGTGAAATCACCATTTTGTGCCGCCATGTTTCTACAGTAGCCCTAAACGGACAAACTTCTACAGAGCGCTAGTCACTCTCTGCGGTCTCAGACGACCACATCTTTGTCCTGTGTCAGCCACCGTAGCTCCTCTATGTGCTCCGAAAGGGAGGGGTGAGCGATTGCACTTCACAACCTCACTGCTAGATGCCGCTAAAACTCACACACTGCACCTTTAACTGACCAAAGTATTACAAATGTGAGGATACATAAAAACATGCATTTTAAAGTTAGACTTTTTGATGTTAATTCCATTATTCTATATATATATATATATATAAATAAATAAATAAATAAATAAATAATTGTTCTACAGTCTTTACACAGTATTTAGTTCAACTACATCAGAAGTAACTAATTAAATGACAGAAAAATAAGAGTAATCCCTTACTTTACGTTTCAAGGGAAAAGTAGTAAATTACAGTAACTAGTTACACCAACACTGTCTGTGATTGACCGTGGACATGAAGACATTCACCTGAGATGATCTTCCTCCTGAAAGAGCTGAACTCAGACCTGTGCTCTTCATTAACACTGAAATCACAGCAAATAAATGAGCTGAACTGATTTAATGAAGCGATAAAACACATTAAACGAGTATAAAGTCACTCACAGGTCTCCATTCGCACAACTGATGAAATCCACTGTCAGAAAAGCAAGATAAATGAGATCTTAGCTTGTCTGGGTCAACAAAAACGATGTTTAGTTGTTTTATAAGGAAGTTCATTGTGAGATTATGGCCTTTACCTTTCACAATCTCGTGTCCGAACAGCAGTTTGACTCCTGGAAACTTCCGTCCGCTGTTCTCCTCACACACTACAGAGAGAGAGAGAGACACACACACACACACACACACACACACACACACACACACACACACACACACACACACACACACACACACACACACACTTCAGCTATAGTGACTATATAAACCGTGCTGTTATTAAACACACATGCTTTGGCCTCACCGTCCTCTAAGAGCACACAGTCTACTCTCTCTCTCTCTCTCTCTCTCTCTCTCTCTCTCTCTCTCTCTCTCTCTCTCTCTCTCTCTCTCTCTCTCTCTCTCTCACACACACACACACACACACACACACACACACACACACACACACACTTACCGTCCTCTAAGAGCACAGTCTTCTTCGGGTGGACCCGCTGTATAACGCCACTGATCTCAGTGTCCAACAGGGTTATTTTAACGCGTTTCTTTCTCAATTCATCCAAAAACCTGCACTCATCTGAAGATGAAGCCATGTTAATCAGACTGTGACTCGGATGTAAGTGCTAAATTACTGCGCCTGTCTGGATTGATGAATGTAATTGATTTATTAACATCTGTTTTAAATACTCGGTGTCAGTGGGCGGAGCTTCATTAATATTCATGAGCTTCCTGTTTCGCCACTGAAAATATTAGCGCTCGCTCCTCGGATCACAGAAACTGATTTGGTTTCAGCGGCGAACGAAGTTAAGATTTGTTTTTAAATAACTGTTCATGTATGTACATTGTGTGATGTGATTTAATGATTACAAGGTACATATTATCCAAGGTACACATTCCTGTGCAGTTAATTCTCATATTGTATTTTCAGAAAGTTTGGGAATAATTTTCCTCTCCCCACATTTGTCACTACCGATACACAATAATATATGATTTAATAAGATGGCTTATATTGACCTATTAATATTTTGTTGACATCTACCATGTAAATGTATTTTTTGCTATTTTATTAAAAAGTTTTCACAGGTAAATCAATAGCAATTACAATTTTAACAGTATCTCAAGTGTAATTTATGAGATTTGTTGTATTTTGAATCCAGTCTCTCTTTGTAAAAGTCATAAAGTTTATCATACCGATTTCAGAGTTAAGGATTCATTAGTTTGAATACACATTGATCCAAACACTATCAGAACATCTTAGTTGATCATACAATACACGTTATTTTTGACAAAACATCCCGTGTTTGGGTCGTGATGCACATGTTCGGTACTGACAGTAATGTTTCGGTCACATTACAGAATTTAACTCACATACTAAAACACTAATGATTTGCATAACTGTCCTAAAGTTTATTTCCCCCAAATAAACGATTATGTGTTCCCTTTTGTCACGACCGAAACGTGGTGAATTGTGACAATTTTAGGCACTTTTGCGCTCAAAGATGCTAATCAGCACATGGTTAGCTAGCACAGTTCTACACACACAAAAACTACATTTTATGGAATAACACCCAAAAAAGTGTGATTAATTGCAGAAGAAAGGTGTTTGGTAGTGACGTTTCCTTAAAGTGACACACAGATTTTTAATATACAGCTCTGGAAAAAATGACGAGACCACTTAACATTGATTTCTCCAGAGCTGTATATATATTTTTATAAATATGTTTATTCATTTTCAAGCATTACAAACATAACCTATTATTTACTACTAATTATTATTATGGCTCACCACTCCAATAAATCAATCTGGAAAGAAGGGGAAATAAAAGAGATAAATGAAATGACTGTACAAACAATATGCCTTCCATATTTATACTCAAATATACCTCACATATTTAAACCTCACTAAACAAACCCTCTACTAAGAACAGAGGATATATTTAAACCCATATATATCAAGATTGGATCCCAGCGTCTGTGAAACATGACATGTTTGCTATGAGAAGCACAGGTTTAGTAATCTAAAGATACATATTCAAGCATAACTCTGTGCCATAGTGCCATCGAAGGGGCTTTATCCAATAACCAGCTCAGAACAATACATTTTCATGCACAGAATGTTAGAAACTCATGCCTTCTTATGTTTGTCTGCAATAATGTCATCATATACCCAAGCAACATGTGCTTTGGATCACAGCCGGTATTAAAAGATTCTTGTTCTACCATCACTTTGTCTTTGAGTATTTTTATTGTCAGTATTTGTGTTTTTTCATTGTTCTTTAGTGTTTGATTCAAGGTTTTATAAATAAAGCTTTGTTAAACTTTACCCTGAAGAAATCCTGATGTTGTTCTTTGACTCAAATGTGATCATAAACTCCACCCTCTTACAACACTTACAGGAAGAGACAGACTTATTATTTCTCTCTTCTGCCGTACTGACTCTCTTCTCTCTTGACAAAAGCAATAAAGAATCAGCGATCAGCGGAGAATGAACAGAAACACTTTCAAGAAGGATTTTTGAGACATTAGTTTCTGGACAGACAGCAGATCGTTGTGATTCTCAAGGTGATTCTCATTTTTAAAACCGTCGTTCAGAAAGTGAAAGTAAAGTTTGTATTGCTGGAGCTCAAACAGTGAAAATGGCTTCACTAAATGTTTCTGCTGAAGAGCTTTCTTGTCCCGTGTGCTGTGAAATCTTCAAGGCTCCTGTTATTTTATCATGTAGTCACAGTGTCTGTAAAGAGTGTCTTCAACAGTTCTGGAGAACCAAAAACACTCAGGAGTGTCCCGTCTGCAGGAGAAGATCCTCAAGAGAACACCCTCCAACTAATCTTGTGTTAAAGAACTTGTGTAAGTCGTTCCTGAAGGAGAGAAATGAGACGCGTTCATCAGAGTCTGAAGAGATCTGCAGTTTACACAGTGAGAAACTCAAACTCTTCTGTCTGGAGGACAAACAGCCTGTGTGTTTAGTGTGTATTAATTCACAGAAACACGACAATCACAAATTCAGACCCATCAGTGAAGTGGTTTCATCATATAAGGTAAGACAAATGTCTCTTGTTTCACATGTAAGTGAAAGTGACACAGGCCAATGGTAACCCATACTCGGTAGTGCGCACACATTTAGGATTAGTGAGTAGTGAAGTAGTTTTTGTTCAATTCTAGGAGGAGCTCAATACAGCACTGAAGTCCTTACAGAAGAAACTTAAACGCAATGAAAACATTAAAGGAGAGTTTGAGAAAACAGCTCAACACATCAAGGTGAGGAAACAGAGTCAAGAGTCATTTTCATCACAGCTGTAGGATCACTATATACAGCTATGATTATGTATATTTCAGTTGATTATTTCTGTAAATGACGAGCAGCGTCTGCTTCTGGATCCGTTATATGTCAGGTGTCGGAGTTTCTCTCTGATATGAATGATGTGAAGTGTTGATGTGTGTGGATTGAGATGATTGAAGTGAATGTGATTTGATTTCAGTCTCAAGCTGAGCACACAGAGCTTCAGATTAAACAGCAGTTTGAGAAGCTTCATCAGGTTCTCAGAGATGAAGAAGAAGCTACAATCACTGCACTGAGGGAGGAAGAGGAGCAGAAGAAGCAGATGATGAAGGAGAAGCTGGAGGAGATGAACACACACATCTCAGCTCTTTCACACACAATCAAAGACATGGAGGAGATGATGAGAGCCAGTGACGTCTGCTTTCTGAAGGTCTGATTTCAGATCATTGGTTGATCATTGGTTCATTGATTGAGTTCTTGATGATAAATGGTGTGTTTGTTCTGCAGGAGTTTCCAGTCTCAAAGGAAAGGTGAGTGATCTGCTCCTGTCTCTGGTCTCTCTGGTTCTGATCCAAAGCCACTGCAGTTCTGACTCCTGAATGTTCTTCCAGAGTCCAGAGCTCACAGCCGGATCCACAGATGGCTTCTGGAGCTTTGATTCATGTGCCACGGTACTTGGGCAACCTGCCGTTCAGAGTCTGGAAGAAGATGCAGGACATCGTCCACAACAGTGAGTCTGACTGCACGCACACACACACACACACACACACACACACAGAGAGAGAGAGCGCAGAAGTGCCTTCAGATCACACAGTGTTGAGTGTTGATCTCTGAAACCACAAAAATTGCACCAAATGAGAGTTTTTGTCAGTGCTGAGGTTGGTTTTTGATAAATTGGGACCTTTTAGACTCCAAAAAGTCTTTTTGCCTCTCTTTGGTTTTATAAAAATATCTTTTGAACCCGACACACACACACACACACACACACACACACACACACGACATGGTACGATGAAGATTCTTTCTTCCAGTCTTTGTTGCTTCTGGTGGAGTAAAAAACACTTCCAAAAGAATGCCAGAGCACACAGAGCCTTAGTTATGCTCTTTCAAACACAAGACTGATTGTTTTATTAAGGGGTTTCCTTTAAAATGACACCAAATGTATTTATTTACTGTATGTGAGTAAGGGAAGGCTTCAAAGTTTATGTCAATTTCAGGTGAAAATCCAAAATAAGCTGAAGAGTCGGAGGGGTTAAACACTGATGATGAAGATGAGTGTGAAACTAATAACAGCGCTGACAGAGATCAGAGGAAATGTGTTTGATCAACAGGATCATAATTCATAATAATCTGTGTGGGTTCAGTCTTGATCATGATATGAAGATCAGAATAAAAGCATCTGTTGATTGTGTCTCATCAGCTCCTGTGATTCTGGATCCAAACACGGCTCATCCATTTCTCGTCCTGTCTGATGATCTGACCAGTGTGAGATACAGTGGGAACTATCAACCTCTTCCTGATAATCCAGAGAGATTTGACTATTGTTACTGTGTTCTGGGTTCAGAGGGTTTTAACTCAGGAACACACAGCTGGGATGTGGAGGTTAAACAGAGTTTAGTCTGGACACTTGGAGTAACTACAGCATCAAACCAGAGGAAGGGAGAGGGTTTCTTCAACACTGATGTCTGGAGTGTGTCGTACGGATGGTCTCCAGGTTCTGGTTTTCGTGTTAAACAGAAGCTTGATCGTGTGAGAGTGTGTGTGGACTATGACAGAGGAACGGTGTCATTCTCTGATCCTGTAACTAACACACATCTACACACATTCACAACCTCCTTCACTCACACACTCTTTCCATTCTTCTATTGTTCTTCCTCTCTGAGGATCTTAGCGGTCAATAGTCAGTAAACGTCACTCCTGTAGGTCTGGATCTTCCTGCTTTCATCAGTTTCCAATATTTAATCCATATCTCATGAGTGAGAGTGCTGTTGATCTGAATATCAGTGCGGTGGCTGTGATTGGACCGTGATGATCACATGACTGACAGCAACACTCACACTCTCATATTGCTTTCATACAACAGATCAATAAACAACACGTTTATTTAATTACAGAATAGAAGAAGATTAAAAAGCACTTTACACAATAAGACCAATTATTAGACAATTTTAGGATAATAACCATTTTACCTTGCTAATGTTCACATAATTATATAATATTTGTTTTTCTAGAAACTGAACCTAATTCTGCACAGTTTCAATGAATGTGTAAATAAATAATTGTTAACTTGAGTTTAAATGATCATTTGTTCTCTTAAGTGCATGAATGTAAGGAGAGCCTGGTTTAGGGGTCATTTGGGACGGGCCGTTGTTTCTCAATCATCTCTTGATCTGTTAATGTAACACTGGAGATTGTGTGTGTGGTTCAGGTTTGTGTGATTGTGTCTGGAGCTGAACTCTTCAGGACAGCAGCTCTTCAGGAACAGGGATGGAGAGCCTGGTTTAGGGGTCATTTGGGACGGGCCGTTATCTCTCAATCATCTCTTCTTCTCTCTTCCGTCTGTAAAGCTCAATCGCTCCTCCTGCTGCCTGACAACAGCGACTGCACTGTAACTTCACTGTATCTGTGGTGGAAATGAGATTCTCTGCTCTCACAACTAAAACTTTACCTCCAGGATCTTGTTCTTTGACTTCCACACCTGCTGTGATTGTGTGTTATGTAATTATTACACTTAACTTTAAACATTACTTATTGAGCAACAGATTTTGTGTGAAAATAAATCATAAAAGTGTTTTATTTTGTTTAAAAATCTTCTAAATGTATGAGGTGACGAGGGGGCGTTTTACCCCACAGACACACGGGGCAAAAGATACAAATACTTAAAATAATGTTTTTATTAATGTTAATAGTTAATACTTCTTCTGTAACTATTTTCTGTTTATTTTGATGAATAAAAGAATTCATTTTTGTTCAATAAATATACTGTCACTAAAATATGTTCATTTTAAAAATACAGAAACAAAATGATTTAAAAAATAAAGATTCTGAACGCATTGAATGAGATCCCATAATAATTTAATACAGATTTACAGTACTAACAAATAAATGATATTTTATTATATGTTTTTCAATCTGATGGTTTCATTATAAATATGGCGATTAACTCTAAGGTGGGCACCCAATCTAATATATGATATTTCTGAAAAACCAACAAACCGAAAAACCAAAACGAAATAATAAGGCTAATTTACGTTTTTTTTTTTTTTTTTTCAGTTCTCACTGTGTTTTACAGCTGCGTGCCGCGCTCTGCGCATGCGCAATGTATAGCCGCGCAATAAGCCTGTGATCATTTCTGGTAACTGGTATGCCGAAAGACCCACAATGGCATCACTCGAGTCATACATGCCAGTAATTTATGATATGTTTGTGAATGGAATGACATACAGGGAGATGTCTGAAAGGCTGCGAGAAATAGGTGTCCAGCGGGGAAACTCTGAGATCAGTATCCGGAGACAACTTACCAAACATAATTTGCGGAGAAAAGGACACTCTTCTGATTCAGACCTTGAAATTGCAGTCTCTCGAGCAATACATCAGGTATGAATAATGAATAAGCAATAGTAAAATAATAAAAAATAATGGTGTACTATTTGATGGATCGTGTGTGTGTGTATTTTTAACAGACTGGATCAACTTATGGTCGTAAAATGATGACAGGCTCCCTGTCCCCAGAGGGCAGGAGTGGCATTGCAAGCCGACATTAGAACGGGCACTTAGCGCTACTGGCCACTAGGGGCAAGGATGCGGGAAGATACCGGCTCTACGCGGAGGCTATAAAATCTAGCGAATGTGTTAGGTGTCGCCCAGCCCGCAACTCTACATATGTCTGTCAGCGAGGCGCCTTGAGCCAGCGCCCAGGAGGAAGCTACACTCCTTGTGGAGTACGCTCGCACCCCGAACGGGCAAGGCACGTCTTAGGACTGGTAAGCCAAGACGATAGCATCCACTATCCAGTGGGCTAACCTCTGCTTGGAGACAGCCTTTCCCTTCTGCTGGCCTCCTTAACAGACAAAGAGCTGCTCTGAGGTTCTAAAGCTTTGGTTCCGGTCAACGTAAGCGCGAAGAGTGCGGACGGGACACAACAAAGCCAGGGCTGGGTCTGCCTCCTCCAAGGGCAGCGCTTGCAGGTTCACCACCTGGTCCCGGAAGGGAGTGGTGGGAACCTTGGGCACGTATCCAGGCCGGGGTCTCAGGACAACGTGAGAGTTGGCCGGCCTGAATTCTAGGCACGATTCGTTGACCGAAAGTGCATGAAGGTCCCCTACCCTCTTGATTGAGGCCAATGCAGTCCGGAGCACTGTCTTCATGGACAGGATGTTTAACTCTGCAGACTGTAAAGGCTCAAAGGGAGGACCCTGAAGTGCTCTGAGCACCAGGGCTAGGTCCCAAGAGGCTACCGAGGTTGAACGAGGAGGATTCAGTCTCCTCGCACCTCTGAGGAACCTGACGATTAAGTCGTGCTTCCCTAAGGACTTACCTTCTACTGCATCGTGATATGCCGCTATTGCGGCAACGTACACTTTGAGGGTGGAGGGAGACAGCTTTCGCTCCAGTCCATCTTGCAGGAAAGAAAGCACGACATTAATCAAACACCTTCACCTTTCTTGGGTACAATGAAGTAAGGGCTGTAGAACCCCGACCTCATATTGGCTGGAGGAACCGGCTCGATCGCGTCCTTCGCCAGCAGGACATTGATTTCTGATTGCAAGACATGGGCATCGCTGCTCCGCACGGTGGTGAAGAGGATGCCCCTGTACTTGGGCGGCCGGCATGCGAACTGAATCGCATAGCCGAGTCTGATGGTATGGATGAGCCATCAAGATGGCCTGGGGAGACCTAGCCAGGCCCCCAGAGACTGAGCAAGCGGGACCAATGGCACCACAGACGTACCCGGGGTGGGGCAGCGAGGTGGAGTACGCAGACCCGACTCGTGTTGTCTGAGTAGTCCAAGGTGGGGCAGAGTGTGGGTGAGGAGGCCCGGGGGCGTCCTCGGTGCCCACACTGCTTCCCCCTGGCGAAGGGGAGAGGGGAGGAAAGGAGTGGCAAGGCCCGGGGGCGTCGCGCACTGCCAACCTGGCCCTCTTGGGGCCCAGGGAGGGAAGAAACTGCTCTTTTATTGAGAATGTGGGTACCGCTGGACTCCGGAGAGCCAGTGGCAGGATGTTGTGTGAACCAGCCTTCTCGATGACATTCTCCCCCCAGTCCTCCTCCGGGGGACCACCTCCCCTGGAGCAGCTCCTCTTCTCCCTGGGCTGCCCGTCTCAGGGCCGCTTGCCCTTGCGCTTGCCGACGGACTTCACAGGACCCTGGAGCGTTGAGGAACCGCACCTTGTCGGTCTCACGCAAATCCACCAGGTTCAGCCACAGGTGGCGCTCCTGGACCACAAGTGTGGACATCGCCCGACCCAGGGAGCGTGCGGTGACTTTCGTCGCCCGGAGGGCGAGGTCCGTCGCGGTACGCAGTTCCTGCATAACCCCTGGGTCGGAACTATCCTGGTACAGTTCCTTGAGCGCTTTGGCCTGGTAGACCTGCAGGAGCACCATGGCATGCAAAGATGACGCGGCTTCTCCACAGGCTGTGTAAGCCTTGCCCGTTAGTCCGGACGAGAACTTACACGCCCGAGAGGGGAGACGCGGATTTCCCCGCCAGTCAGTAGCGGTCTTCGGACACAGCTGCATCGCTACCGACCGCTCTACTGGGGGGATCTCCACGTAGCCCTTAGCCGCGCCACCATCGAGGGTAGTGAGGACGGAGGAGTCAGTCGATCGGTTTCTAGCGTTGTAAGGCGCAAACCTCCATTAATAAGCTTTGGGAAAGGGACCGGTCATACTATTGTAGTTCGCCCATATTACCTGAAATATTTTAGAAATGTTTTCAACCATCATGTCTTCCTCTCTCAATGTTACCCTTCTAGACGAAGTGAAAAGAACAAATGATACATCCGTTTCGTCGCAATTATGTTGCCTCCGAGTGTACCTGAAACACATGCGGTTATGGCTAGCGGCCTTACATTCATTGCGCAGAGCGCGGCGCGCAGCTGTAAAACACAGTGAGAACTAGAAAAATAAAGAAAAACGTAAATTATCCGTATTTTGTTTTGGTTTTGAGCTGAAAACTGGAAAAAAGACATCAGCGTTCATTTTTTGGTTCATACAGAACCACCGAAAAACGAAATATCGACCTGTTTTGCCTGTTTTTCGTTTGCCAGATTAAATGAAATAATTGAATGATCAGATGATACACGGACCCGTTACACGGACACGTTAAAGTCAGCCGCTGTTTATTATCATATTAAATATTAAGCCTTTTACTCCAAATACCATACTTTTACATATAAAAACATGAAATATTAGATCAAATTAGCGCAGAATCAACTTCTTGTTGCTGTCGGCGATCACGTCAAGGATCAGTCAAATTTCCACGTGCATCATCAAAAGCGGTTGTGAAGAAAAGTGCTGAGCTGAGTTTTTGTGCATCTCGGGGTTTAAAAGAGAATAAAGTCAATGCGCCTTTAGCACCGTTGTGCCCTAATGATGTTCAGCTAATGTGGTCTCGCTCTGTGTGAGGGAATTTAACCATTTCAGTTCAGATCCATCGGTTGAATAGAGTTAAAATAGTGTTGTTTCAGCTAATAATTCAATTGAGTTGGTTAAAGAATGAACACTAGGTGATGGATATATAGGTGAAGTTATATCCTGACTCAGGTTTCACTAAACTTCTGCCTGTGAGTGTGTGAGTGTGAGTGGTTCCCTGATGATCCACGACTGTGTGTGTGTGTGTGTGTGTGTGTGTGTCGTTCCCTGATGATCCACGACTGTGTGTGCGTGTGTCATTCCCTGATAATCCACGACTGTGTGTGTGTGTCGTTCCCTGATGATCCATGACTGTGTGTGTGTGTGTGTCGTTCCCTGATGATCCACGACTGTGTGTGTGTGTGTGTGTGTGTGTGTCGTTCCCTGATGATCCACGACTGTGTGGATTCGTGTGTGTGTGTGTCGTTCCCTGATGATCCATGACTGTGTGTGTCGTTCCCTGATGATCCACGACTGTGTGTGTGTGTGTGTGTGTGTGTGTGTGTTGTTTCCTGATGATCCACGACTGTGTGTGTGTGTGTGTGTGTGTGTGTGTCGTTCCCTGATGATCCACAACTGTGTGTGTGTGTGTGTGTGTGTCGTTTCCTGATGATCCACGACTGTGTGTGTGTGTGTGTGTGTGTGTGTCGTTCCCTGATGATCCACGACTGTGTGGATCCGTGTGTGTGTGTGTCGTTCCCTGATGATCCATGACTGTGTGTGTGTGTGTGTGTGTCATTCCCTGATGATCCACGAGTGTGTGTGTGTGTGTGTTCATCTCTGTCTGGAAACCCTCGGCTGAACTGAGGAACTGATTGTCATGTAAATCAAAGAGCCGTTCATTCTGTCATCATGTGCTCCAAACCTCGTGACTTTCTTTAACATAACAGAAGATATTGTGAAGAATGTCGGCGGTCAAACACTTTCGGTTCCCTTCGACATCAGTTGTGCTTCTGTCCCTGTAATGAGAGCAGATCTGTGTCTTCACAATATCTTCTGTTATGCTCTCCATATGAGAGAAACTCAAAGAGGTTTGGAACGAAATCATGTTATAATGAATATATGTTCTAGTTATGTTTAACCCTTGGATGATCAGGAATGAGTGTGAACAGTGAATGTTGCTGTAGTTTGGTCTGTCTCTCTCCGTCCGTCTGAAAGGCCAGAGGAACAACAGCTCTGTGAAAGGAGCCTGAAGGAGACGGATGACTGAACTGATGGACTGACCACAGACACACACTCCGATAACAGGAAACACTTTAGGAGAAGAGAAACAACAGGACGGAGAAGCATCAGAGATTGTGAGTCTCCTCTCGTCTGAGGTGAAACAGACTCATGAGCGCGTGCCCAACGACATGACATCTGAAGAAACCTTTAAAGTCAAACGGCTGTTGAACACGTCCGTCATGAGGGCCGGAGCACCGGTGGTGAGAGGACACTCTCGGAACTGCTCCGTTTCTTCTTCTTCTTCTTCTCCGAAATGAATATCATTTTTGAAGGCCTGAACATGCTCGAAAACTCACGAAACTTTGCACACGCGTCAGAACTGGAGAAAATGTACGTCTGATATGGGTTTCAGAATTGGGTGGGGCAAAATGGCTCGATAGCGCCACCTATAAAACTTCAACGGAGTGCGCCTCCCGATGAAATTCGGTACATACGTGTAATGTGCCAATACCTACAAAAAAGTCTCTTGGAGCAAAGTCATAAACGCAACAGGAAGTCAGCCATTTTTAATTTCCTCTGCCATTTTCGTGCATTTCCAGGGCTCGTTCCCAGTGTTTTTCTACAGAGAGCAGCTTCTGCTTCAGTTCACACACACCTGTGCTTTCAGAAGATACACGTTTCATAGCATCATAAAACATTAATAACATGTTTAACATCAGGTATTGTACATGATGAACGTTGAGGATAACATTCATATCAAAGATATTAAAGAAAAACATATTCACATATTAAAGAGGAAGAAAAAAGGGTGTAATCAGAATAAAGAATAATTCTCAGTAAATGTCTTTAGTTCTGACGGATTTGTCCTTGTGAAGTTTCGCAGTAGATCTTCACGTCAGCTGAACCGCTGAGTGTCCTGTCAGCATGTTTATATTTGTGTATGTAGAACTTACCAAGTAATATTATACTTTTCTGTCGTGGTCAAAAATGACTGGAAATACCAAAAAATATGAAATATGTCTTTTGGTGGTACAAATCAGCCAATGAAGAATTATAACGATCTATTAATTATTTTGTTCGATTTTTTAAATGATCAAATACTGAGTAACAAAAATGATTTCCATGTGTTCCCTTTCTAACAAAATGTTAATGTTTGATAATCATAATGCAAAACCTGATACTTATCAAACAAACAATATCTAAACCTTGACAAAAAGTCGTCTCTTAGAATGTGTAAATATACACCCACCTAAAGGATTATTAGGAACACCTGTTCAATTTCTCATTAATGCAATTATCTAATCAACCAATCACATGGCAGTTGCTTCAATGCATTTAGGGGTGTGGTCCTGGCCAAGACAATCTCCTGAACTCCAAACTGAATGTCAGAATGGGAAAGAAAGGTGATTTAAGCAATTTTGAGCGTGGCATGGTTGTTGGTGCCAGACGGGCCGGTCTGAGTATTTCACAATCTGCTCAGTTACTGGGATTTTCACGCACAACCATTTCTAGAGTTTACAAAGAATGGTGTGAAAAGGGAAAAACATCCAGTATGCGGCAGTCCTGTGGGCGAAAATGCCTTGTTGATGCTAGAGGTCAGAGGAGAATGGGCCGACTGATTCAAGCTGATAGAAGAGCAACTTTGACTGAAATAACCACTCGTTACAACCGAGGTATGCAGCAAAGCATTTGTGAAGCCACAACACGCACAACCTTGAGGCGGATGGGCTACAACAGCAGAAGACCCCACCGGGTACCACTCATCTCCACTACAAATAGGAAAAAGAGGCTACAATTTGCACGAGCTCACCAAAACTGGACAGTTGAAGACTGGAAAAATGTTGCCTGGTCTGATGAGTCTCGATTTCTGTTGAGACATTCAGATGGTAGAGTCAGAATTTGGCGTAAACAGAATGAGAACATGGATCCATCATGCCTTGTTACCACTGTGCAGGCTGGTGGTGGTGGTGTAATGGTGTGGGGGATGTTTTCTTGGCACACTTTAGGCCCCTTAGTGCCAATTGGGCATCGTTTAAATGCCACGGCCTACCTGAACATTGTTTCTGACCATGTCCATCCCTTTATGACCACCATGTACCCATCCTCTGATGGCTACTTCCAGCAGGATAATGCACCATGTCACAAAGCTCGAATCATTTCAAATTGGTTTCTTGAACATGACAATGAGTTCACTGTACTAAAATGGCCCCCACAGTCACCAGATCTCAACCCAATAGAGCATCTTTGGGATGTGGTGGAACGGGAGCTTCGTGCCCTGGATGTGCATCCCACAAATCTCCATCAACTGCAAGATGCTATCCTATCAATATGGGCCAACATTTCTAAAGAATGCTTTCAGCACCTTGTTGAATCAATGCCACGTAGAATTAAGGCAGTTCTGAAGGCGAAAGGGGGTCAAACACAGTATTAGTATGGTGTTCCTAATAATCCTTTAGGTGAGTGTATATCTAGATGCAAAACCTAATAAAAGTAGGAAATGATGTCTAAGAAAACAACGGGAACCCAAAGCCTCGCGCTCACACCCTGACATACACAGGGTTTACTGAACGCCTCCAGACGACGCTATTCTCATTTTCTCATATTTATATTAAATATTCTCATATTTAAGGCCTTCACTCTATTCTAATGGGAAATATTGCTTTTATTAAAAATTATTGATATATATATATATATATATATATATATATATATATATGGGTAGTTGACAAATATGCAGTAAAAATGCAAATTTTTGTAAAACGCCACTTTTGAAGAACAAATGCATATATTTATGTAGTGTGAAGTCTGATGTTTGAGAAAATATAAGGATCACTAACTTTGTTGATTCTTTCAGTGTTTTTTGAACACTTTTGCTGAGATGCGTCCTGTGGTGTGACGGACAGAATAAAGGGCCGTCGCACCAGAGGACAGCACAACTCAACACTTTTATAGTGGATCCAGAAAAGTTCAATATTTGAACAATTCTGAGACACAATCTTACCATGTGCTTCAGGAACATGACCTTGAATGGGGTCCTTCAACTAATGAAAGTTGTCTGTGGAAGTGCCTGATTTAATATCAGGATATGGTGTCACACCACAGGGAAATATATGGATGAAAAAAATGATTGTCATTTACTAAATAGACACTAGTAAAATTATGCCTGAGGTGTTTATTAACATTTGTGTGCTTTTCTTTTTTTAAATGTATTGACCCATGCTTGAGACAGTCACACCATAGGACAATTTTGAGATTTGGCTCAAAAACGTAAAAAATCAGTCACTGTATAAAGTTTGTGTCAGTGAGGTCATCCGTCAGGTCGTCAGTGAGGTCATCCGTCAGGTCGTCAGTGATGTCATCCGTCAGGTCGTCAGTGAGGTCATCCGTCAGGTCGTCAGTGAGGTCATCCATCAGTGATGTCAGTGAGGTCATCCGTCAGGTCGTCAGTGAGGTCCTCCGTGAGGTCACTGATATAATGTTGCTTCACTATATCTTCACTACTGTAAGTCTGGATGTGAACCAACAACTGAATGTCCTGAATGTCCTGTAAGCATTAATGAAAACTGTACAAACAATATTCTAACTAGATACAGTCAAAGAATCAGCGGTTTGAATACATTCTCAATCAGTGGATTGCTTACAAACATTATTTTCAAAGTACATGAATTGTAAGGCTCATGTTATATAGTATATAGTTGCTGTTAATAAATGTGGGAAATACAAAATGTGGAGAATTATGGATTAATGGCGTACACACCTGCATATTATAATATTACTGTTCGTGTATTATTGTAGATACAATGCCTTTTGTGATAATTGTATGTTTTTGTTGCATAATGAAAGAAAAAAAAAAAATATATATATAAATATATATTTCTATATATAGAAATAATTGTGTATATAGTTCCCTGGCAGTTTAAATGTCTTCCCCTGAAACACTGCCTCTGTGGGAGAAGTAAAGCAGCGACAGCTTCATCACACACTTCTCCAGCACACGGTCAGGTTTACTGTAGAACAACAGCTCCACTGACAGAAAGCTCCAAACATGTGACAGAACCACACAGGAGTCGAGCAACACAAGAGCTTTACATTTAATGAACACACTCTTCACACATTACAGAAGAGTCCAGAACACATCCTTATGAATTACAACACAAGTTAATTCTTTTTCAAATAATAAAATATGATAAATGTGCTGAGTCCTAACACACACTCCTGGAGACCACATCCGGCCGGCGCCAGCTTGAGATGTGCGGATCAGGACAGCGGCTCTCCAGGAGCAGAGCTGTAAACCAACAGCACTACACTTTGGTGTCGATGTGAGGAGAGGGTTTGAAGCTGGAGCGATCCAGAAGAGCGCCGTCGGTCAGAGAATAGTGACGCGCAGCCCATTCCCGCCGCTCCCGCCTCACCGACAGCAGCTCTTCTGCTTCCTGCGGCAGCGCCGACTCTTCCTGCTCAGAGAACAGCACAAACACACGCTTACAGGTTACCGTCGCTACAGCTTCACACAACTCTTCACCAGCGTTCATCTTCACACAGAGGAAGCACTGAAACTACAGAAACACTTCATCAGGTCTCAGATCAGCTCATTCTGAACACCAGCAGAGGTTTCACACAAACACACTCGATCACTCATAAAACACTAACAACAGGAGCATTACACAAAGATCACTGCCGTTTACGTCACATGGTCCATGTTTTCATCACTGCACACAATTATTCCCAAGTTTCCCCTTTTGTATAGATGATGAAACTGAAAGGCTTGTGTAGGTGTCAGATACAGCCGTTTTAGATTCAGAAGATATTTCATTCTGCTATTACTATAGAAATGTAGCACATTCAGGTTTGTATTATGTGAGGAATTGAACATAAGTTTAACAGTGTGTAACACTATATAAACGTGCAGATTGTCCCGTGGGCTGATGGGGTTTTGACGAATGGCTCAGAAGAGAGGACTGGGTTCAGTTACTGGCCCTGCTCGGTTTCATGCCATCATGAGCCCTATCCGGACGGGATTAGTTTCACATGGAGAGGTGGGGTAAAGTCATTATTCCCAGAGCTTCTCAGTGATGTCAGTCACGTCCGAATGTGCCATCTCAGTCATCATTACGGACAATATCAGATTACAGCGACTTTTACCTTCTGTAAAAAAGTCTGGAAAAATTACCTCAGGTAATACTAATCCCGTGTGAACAGACCCGCTGTAAATATGCAAGTAAACATTCTGTCATTTCCTGTTTAAAAGTAGTTTTCCAAGGTTTTTCCAAGTTTGAAGGCGCTTGAAGCACTCAGCTGTGTTCTAGGCGGTGGGCAAGTCTGTGGCAAACCTCAAGTGTTTTCTGCGCACAATTCAGATCATAAAAAAGTTGAAAGCACTTGTCAGAGGCACAAAACTTATTTTAGCTTTAGGTGAGTATATAACAAATGTATTATTATTAGTAATATGCATTGCTAAGGACTTCATTTGGACAACTTTAAAAAGAGATTTTCTCAATATTTAGATGTTTTTGCTGCCTCAGATTCCAGATTTTCAAATAGCTCGACCAAATATTGTCCTAACAAACCATACATCAGTGGAAAGCTTATTTATTCAGCAATTTAAAAAAAAAAAAAAAAGAGCCTTATGACTGGTTTTGTGGTCCTGGGTCACATATAGATTATTATAT